>JARQWZ010003189.1:0-175535 GCA_033150135.1 Gobio occitaniae
ATGAAAGTACGCGTCCTTCAGGTCGATCGCTGCAAACCAATCCTGAGGACGGACGCACCTGAAGATGCGTTTCTGCGTTAACATTCTGAACGGCATCCTGTGGAGGGAACGGTTCAAGTAAGGCAGGTCCAAGATTGGCCGTAACCCGCCGCCTTTCTTGGGTACAATGAAGTACGGGCTGTAGAACCCGGACTTCATATCGGCTGGAGGGACCGGCTTTATCGCGTCCTTCGCCAGTAGGACAGCGATCTCCGCCTGAAGCACGGGGGCATCCACCCACGCAATAGACGTGAAGTGAACGGCCCCGAACCTGGGCGGACGCCGGGCGAACTGAATCGCAAGCCGAGTCTGATGGTACAGATGACCCAGCGAGACGGGCTGGGGAGCGCTAGCCAGGCCCCCAGAGACCGAACAAGCGGGGTCATCGGTACCACAGACGTACCCACAGCAGGGCAGCGAGGCGGAATGCAGGGACCCCAGGACGACATGGGAGTGGTCCGTGTAGGGGTCTGGGTCTGACACACGACCTGCATCCGCTGAGGGGGTGCGCGAGTGTGGGAAGGCCGCTTGAGTGCGTTCCCACAGCCGGCACCCCCTGCTGGCGATTTGGAGAGGCACCAGAGGCTGACAAGGCATGGGAGCGTTGTACACCGCCCAGCGCGTTCTCCAAATGAAGGAGGGGCTGAGCGTGGCAAGGCTTTGTGGCGTTGCACACGGTCTGCCTCACCTCCTTCCTCAGCGGGGAACAAGAGCGGCGAGACATAGCGTCGCGCACTGTCGTCCACACACAGCTGAGAAGAGGGGAATGAGAGTGGCGAGGCTTGTAGCGTCACACACTGCCATTCTCGCCCTCTTGTGGGGAGGGGAATGAGGGCGGCGAGGCTTGTAGCGTCACACGCTGCCATTCCTGAACTCCCGAGACCCAGAGATATTGGAACTGTTCTTCTCTTTTTTTTTATATATATATTTTTGGGTACCACTGGCTGTTTTTAACCCCAGTGGCGGAACAGAATTACTAATGGTTTTTACCCGGCCCTCCTCCGGGGGAAGAACAGTCCCGAACCAAATCCGGGTCAATGGTGTTTCTGGACATCGTCTAGCCAAGGGCCAGCGCTGTGCGCAGCTCAACCTCGGCTGAGAACTACCCTCATGCCCTAAGCAGGGCAGAGGTGGCCTGCCAGTGGCACTGCCACCCCACCGATGAGGGTAGTGAGAGAGAGGAAAACTTTATACAGATTATGGCCCTATTGGTGTTCCATATTTTGGCACCAATAGTTCCATAATGCAAAAGCCTTCCAACGCACATCCGGGAAAGGCAAGGGGCAGGCAAGGCGATTTATGAGTTGCACTATGCCTCAGCCACCCGGGAAAGCATGGCTGTCGAGCATGAATCGGATTCAGCACGAGCGCCCACTATTATAGTGGGAATCTCAGCATCATCTTAATTTTCAACACATAACAGCCCTCTCTCCGATGCAGCGATTGACATCTGTCCTCTGCTAGAGCCCCAAACGAAACGCTAGGTCCTTTTTTTTTTTTTTTTTTAGGACCAGCAATCCCATCTGTAAGCTACCAGCAGACATGTGAGACAGTGGGCATGGCCGTGAGACGGCACACGGCGCGCTGAACACTCAAGCCCTTATGAAAAAGGCAAGACGAACAGCGCGCCGACGTGGCTATGCTCTCATTAGAAAGCATAGACCACCCACAAACACAGTCTCAACATGCGTAGCCGGCGAGTGACGCGCGCTGAGCTGCCGTGGCAACCCGCGCTGTCACTCAGCAGCTAGATGGCACACGGCGCGCTGAACACTCAAACACTCAAACCCTCACGCGGAAGGCGAGATGACCAGCGCGTCGACGTGATCCCGTTCCCCTGAGAGAACACGGATCACCCACGAACACAGTCTCAACGTGTTTATGCGAGAGGGATCATGGCCGTCAGGACAGGAAACAACCGCATCCAGAAACGCACGAGTGGAATGACGTCTTGAAAAAGACGCAGTGTCACACCCGTGTTGCTCTTTTGTGAGGAAACGCTCTTTAAACAGTGCTGAAGCACCCAGGGGAAGACCGCGGCAACACACAGGTGGTAAGTGCAGTCCTGTGTTTGCGCTCACTGAAACAAACGCCCTCACCAGACCGACAGTTGCTGTGAGAACAGCAGTTTGTTATGCTGATGCAGCGGTGAACATGCGGTCGCACTGATTGTGCCTTTTCGCCAACACAGAGCGTCCTTCTCGTTCTCTGGAGCATCTCTCTTGCAGATAGGCTTTCTTTTAGAAAAGCAGGCTTGCTTCATCAACGCCGTTCGGCTCCGAAGTGAATGACGTCAGTGCGATGCTCTCGCTTCCTGTTTATACCCGCGGGGCGGAGCGCGAGATGCAAATCTCGCACGCCAATGGCCCATTGGCCTGTTCTCTAAATCTCGAAGCTGATAGGGGCTCTCTAAAGTGATCCCAATTCGTCGGTAATACCGACGTACGTCGTAGTGACCGACTGAAAGGGAATCGCAATTATATATTTACCTAATCGTGCAGCCCTAGTGTGCATGAACGGTCATGCGACATGCATTTTCGATAGTGTAGTGTGGACGAAAATTGTTTATGAAACACAGTAGAAACGCCAGTGTGGATGAGGATCATTTTCATTTTAAAACGCTGTTATAAAACGAAAACCCACTAGTGTAAACAGGGCCTATGTAACTATCAATAAATGTCATAATGTTTTCATAAATATTTAATGTCAACTGATCATGTTTACTCAAACACTATGCTAATAACTCACCTCTATCAGAGAGTCTCCCACCAATCCGATGAGCAGTTTCTTCCCTTGCCTCTCCTTCACCAGGGATGCGCTCTCTGCACTTTGTAAGGAAGTGAAGTCAAATATGGACACATCTGGGTGGTCTGCGTTGTTTACAAACTCCATGTTCAGCAACATTTGATTTGTGCAGAAGTTGGCTGCATCAAGTGCGTACTTCTTCAGGGCCTCCTGGTTGACATTTGCAGACTCGAGCAGCTTCTTGTCATCAGAGAAATCCTGAGGACGAGAACGTTTGTAAGTGTAGTGAACGTAAGTGTACCTCTGCTGATAAAAACTTTTCAACTGTTTCTAGGCTCTGTTTAGCTTTTCTATGAGATATTCTCTTTGAATGTGTGTATCATACCTAGGGCTGAACAATCAATGGCATTTGCGATAATATCGCGATATGATAAAAAAAAATGTTTTAACCATAAAAGCTGCGATTACACTCTGGTCACGTGAAACGCAAGAGTAAACGGCACGTAACGCCTATACAAGCCTGGCCTAAAGGAAAGAACCATTTGTGTTTAATAGGTCTAATATTGTGTTGGTCATCTCTCCAATGATTCTGGATCAATTCTGAGCTTAGATTTTAACTGCAGGTGCGCAAATGGCACTATATAATACATTTATACACACCTAGGCACCCATGAAAAAAAAAACATTACAGAAAAAAAACCTTTACAGAATCCACAGTGTATGTGTACAGAGCAACAACAACGAGATTATTTTCATTTTAGAAATGTTATGTAAAATGTAAATTTAAATGTAGACGAGTCAAGCTGCGATACCGAACAGAACCACACGGAGATAACCCCAAAAAATAAAAAATCAACCGCTTTGACGGCATAAACCTACGATTACTAAACACAACAACGTCGTGCTTACTAGAGATGCGAACTGTTTGGAACGGTTCAGTCCGATTTGGTGAACTGGTTCGACCGGTTCACTAAAATGAAACGGTTCAAAAGAACGATTCATTCGCGAACCGGACATCACTAACGTACACAACAAATCAAACATTATCCTTCCTGAGTGTGTGTGTGTGTTGAAACAAAGCAAATGTACTGAAATGTGTCTGTACATGAATGCAGTGTGCGATCAGTGATCGAGAGCGCACACACACACACGGTTTGTTTGTGCATCAATATAACAGACTCTCACGCACTTACTGTACGACTCCCTACTATTGTGCATGTTCATTATTGCGGTATATCGTATTACCGTTTACCGGCACATGTCTACTCCCAACATTGCGCTCTTCAAAAACAATGGCAGAATACGACAGAGCTCTTGTATTAAAGCAAAGCAAACATTGGAATTAATAATTCACTAAAAACGCACCGTGAGTTTCTATTCTCTCTGATATGTGTGATGTGATCAGCCTGGCCTTCTTTACATTAGCGCTGTTTTGGACTATTTGAATTAATTTGATTACTGGATCAGTGAACACTTTCTCCGAGTTTAACGCCTGATCACAAACAGAGAAGCATCGAATTAAAGAGTTAGAATGGAAATGTCCTCCTCCCAGGGTTACAGGTTCTGTAGATGCTCGGTGTGATGGTGATAAACTCCTTCTAAAATCATCTAACTGCGTGACGAAAATTACGTTAATGACATCACATATCTCTGTAATTTATTTGCGTTAAATTATTTTAACGCATTAAGTACTTTAAATTAATCGCATGCATTAACGCGTTAACGTTGACAGCCCTAGTTAAAATATTTTAAAAAGTATAATTACATATTTAATTAAATAAAAAAAAGATTTTAAGTTTTATTAATACGATTAATTCATAAGAAAAAAAGTACATCAAGAATTGTTTTGGAATTTGATCATGGGGTGCCTAAAGATTCCCACCACTACTATACAATGATTTATTGCTTGTCCTTGTTGAATAATACAGAAAATAAAGAGCTTAAATAATAATTGCATAATATATCGCAATCACAATATTAGAAAAAATAAAAATAACATAAAAGAAGAATTCTCAATTCAGCCCTAATCATACCTGCTTTATAACTCCTCTTTTTATCAAGCTCTCCTTTTCTGCAGTCATCACAAAATAGTGAGTCTCATCTCTGTAGTAGACAATATTCTCTAGATCAATGCCTGAAAAACAACAGAACAGATGAAGATGAATAAATAAATATGCAAATATGTAAATGAATAAATAGATAAATAAATGTGATAATATGGAAAAAATAACAGAATAAACGACTTGATAAATATTTTAACTTTTAATATTTATTTGGTAACACTTTACAATAAGGTTCATTAGTTAACATGAACTAATAATGAACTGCACTTATAAAGCATTTATTTATCATTGATAATGTTAATTTCAACATTTACTAATGCATTATTACAATCTTGCTAACATTAGTTAATGCACTGTGAACTAACATGAACAAACCATGAACATCTGGATTTTTATGAACTAACTAAATGCTGAACAGAGGTGTTGTTCATGGTTCATGTTAACTAATGCATTAACTAATGTTAACTTAACCTTATTGTAAAGTGTTACCATTTATTTTTACATTTCTTTTTATACTTATTAATTTCTGCATTTTTATTTTTATATTTATTCCCACATTTATTTTTGCAACATGGAAATGAGGAGGGCGGTCCTTGTGTAGCTTCAGTGCATCATTGGTTGAGAGCTCACGCATTGAATTGTCAGACCAGCGATAGAGGAGAGTTTTCAATGTGGCGACCGGACAGACACCAAACAACTTAGCAATGTTTCTAGCAGTTTGACCCATTGAGAGATACGTTTCAATGGTACTTATCGGAAGCTGTGAATGGTCACATCCCACCGTAGTGCCATCTGACTCGCATAGATTTTGAATTCGACAGGTTGTAGCTCTTGCATGTATACAATGGCGGACGTTTCACAATTAGCTTATGTTGGTTAGAGAGTTGAAGTTGAAAACGATGCATCAAATGACTGTTATATAGATTATATGTGCTTATCGATGTTTTTAGGAGCGCTATATTTCGATATGAATGTGGGAGTACAGATTGAATTGTTAGGCACTCCGCAAAATATTTCCCAGTGGTATTTATTATTTTTATGGAGCTGTAGCTACTGGGGAAAATGAGAACACATAGTTATATTTGCTGTAGTTCAACACTACATTCCCATTTCAATGGTACTTATTGGAAGCAAGTACGATGGACTTGGTCAAACAGATGGAAACATTGCTTAGTTGTCCCCCTTCTCAAGTTGTTTGGTGTCTGTGAAAGAACTATCCGTTTGCCACTTTGAAAACTCTCCTCTATCGCTGGTCTGACGGTTCAATGCGTGAGCTCTCAACCCATGATGCACTGAAGTAATGCACCGCCCTCCTCATTTCCATGTTGCAAAGTAAAAATAAATGAATCGATAAATAAATAAATCTAAAAAGAAATATATTTGGGAATAAATAAATTAAAAAATAAATGAATGCATAAATAAATAAATCTAAAAAGAAATATTAAAAGTTGAAAATATAAAAATTAAAAAAATTCAGAAAATAGTGAATTAAAGGAAAGATAATAAAAAAAATGAATCCTTTATTTTATCAAGTCGATAATTCTGTTATTTATTTCCCTATTATCACATTTATTTATCTATTTATTCATTTACATATTTGTATATTTATTTATTTATTCATTTATCCATTCATTCATTTATTTATTTTTAATTTCTGCAGGTTTGGTCCTCTATAGGCGTGTGGGGAAACAAAAGTGACCAAAGGTAAATATGACAAAAGTGTGTTTCTTCTCTTGTCTATGGCATAAGGTATATATGTGTGTGAGTCTGTACCTTTCTCAGACTTAAGGTTTTCAAAGAATCTCTCGTTTCCTTTTCGCATCATGCCGCCGGTCTCCGGCACCTGATTCTCTTCTTTAGTATGGTGGTTCACGAAGTTTGCAGTGATGCCGATGGCTAACCTTTCCCTGAACTTTTTGCCTGACCTCTTAAAACCTGAAGACATGGGGAAAACAAGAGTTAAATTTTTTTATAAAAATTTGAATTAAAAAAAAGATTATTTTACATTTAAAGGTGGGGTAAGTGGTATTTCAAAACAGCTTAAGAAAAGTGTCTCGGGCCCATCTTATAGCCAATCAGCAGTGAGGGGCGTGTCTATGTAGCAGAGATATTAGATTAGATTAGATTAGATTCAACTTTATTGTCATTACACAAGTACAAGTACAAGGCAACGAAATGCAGTTTAGGTCTAACCAGAAGTGCAATAGCAGCAAGTGCAGGATATACAACGTTTGCATAAGTGCAGGACATGGATATGTACTGAGTATATATAAATATATCTATAAATAGAGAGATGGTTATTACTATAAACAGAATTTACAGGTGAATATGTACAGTGAATAATATACAGATGGTTATTACTATAAACAGAATTTACAGGTGGATATGTACTATGAATATAATATAATATACAGATGGCTATTACTTTAAACAGAATTTTACAGTTAGAGGTATACAATGATATGTTAGGCTAAAATGAGGAATATAGCAGTGGATTAAGGTAGTGCAATAAATTATGGACAGAAGCTATCCGAAAAAAAAAAGTGTAAGAGTGCAGTGGAAGTGATTGCATATTACAGTGAGAAGTACGGTGCAAAATGCAAATGTAAACAGTTGGTACTGTAAAAACAGTCGGCAGTGCAAATGAGCATAATCCAGTTACGGTATGGTAGTGCAAAATGCATAAGTAAACAGTTGTTACTGTAATAAACAGTCGGTAGTGCAAATAACAAAGTGAAGGCAGATGTGAGGTAGGAGAGTTAGCAGTTTATGAGGGAAGTGGATCAACGGGGGTTTGAGTTCAGTAAGGAGACAGCTCTGGGGAAAAAACTGTTCTTTAGTCTGCTGGTCCTGGTCCGGTGGATCCTGAAACACCTGCCGGAGGGCAGGAGAGAAAACAGTCTGTGGGCTGGGTGAGAGGAGTCCTTGAGGATGCTGCGAGCTCGATGCAGACAGCGTTTCCTCTGGATGTGCTCGATGGCAGGCAGTGGAGTCCCTGTGATGCGCTGGGCAGTTTTCACCACCCGCTGCAGTGCCTTGCGCTCCGCAACAGAGCAGCTCCCATACCATACTGCGACACAGTTGGTCAGGATGCTTTCTATTGCGCAGCGGTAGAAGTTCACCAGGATAGCCGAGGAGAGCTGATTCTTCCTCAGTGTCCTCAGGAAGAAGAGGCGCTGGTGAGCCTTCTTGACTAGGCTGGAGGTGTTGGTCGTCCACGACATGTCCGCCGAGATGTGGATCCCCAGGAACTTGAAACTGGAGACACGTTCAACAGCCATTCCATTGATGTGGATGGTGTCGTGTGTGCCTCTTGACTCTTTCCTGAAGTCCACGATGAGCTCCTTCGTTTTGGTGGTGTTGAGGAGCAGGTTATTATCAGCGCACCATGTGGCCAGGTGCTGGATCTCCTCCCTGTAGGCAGTCTCATCGTTGTTGCTGATGAGCCCAATCACCGTAGTGTCGTCCGCAAACTTGACGATAGAATTAGATCCATACACAGGCTTGCAGTCGGCGGTGAAGAGGGAGTAGAGAAACGGGCTTAGCACACAGCCCTGTGGTACACCAGTGTTGAGTGTGATGGATGTGGAGCAGGTGAATCCTGAACGAACATTCTGGGGTCTGTGAGTTAGGAAGTCCAAAATCCAGTTACACATTGAGGTATTGATGCCCAGGTCTCCAAGTTTGGCTATTAACTTGGTTGGGATGACAGTGTTGAATGCTGAGCTGAAGTCAACAAACAGCAAGATATGTTGTTACACTAGATTATTTTTGTTAATATTATTATTATTATATACATAGATTATTTGTTTTAATTAATATTTGTTTTGAGGAATTTTATTTTGAAAACGGCGTGCTACATATCAGTATGTACGTCGGTTGACGTCATGCGTGAGTGGGGGGGGGTTCAAATCGCAGCGCAATCGGAAGTTTGTCCTCTTTCCTGCAATGATACTCGAGAGGAGAGGTACGATTTCATGAGCTTCGTCATGTTTAAATGATCAAATGTAAGAAAGAATCTCATGTGATGTTATATTTGATCGAGTTTTACTTCGAGTTATCAACTTAGCAAATGTTTATTTGAGTGCTACTAGTGAGTGGATAGTGCATTGCGTGAAATGGCGGCGAAGTGTGTGCGATGTTTTAGCGGCTAACAGTTTAAGTAATATTTATATATATATATATATATATATATATATATATATATATATTAGTGCTGGTAATCGATTAAATTGTTTTTTACTAATTAATCAAAAAAATTTCTGTAATTAACCACAAGTTTTTAAAAAATATATATTTTTGGAGTTTTTAATATTTTGATATTGTAATAATTTCAGTTACTCTCCAAATTAATGTAGAAACAATTTAAAGACAGCATATTTTAAGTATTTGTTGTAATGGCATGTTTTTATGAATGAAGGCCAGTATCACTGATACTAATGTCTCTATGAAACATTAATGACGTTACATTACAGTATAACTGAAAGCTGCCGATTTCAACATTTATTAGGCTTTAAAAAACAACTTTTAATTTAAGTGAACTTAAAACAATCTTTACCCATTATAATAAATGTTATATTTACCTATGGCATTCCCTGTTAGACATATACAGAAATGTAATAGTTATCAAACACCTTTCTTAACTGTATAAATAATAAATGAACTATAGATTAATCATCATTAAAATTATCCACACACAATCATCCATGAACTTGATAAATGTTGCAGTCACAACAGTTTGTTTATCCACAAACAAATGCCTTTTAACTTGTGTGTGCAAAATACAGAATTACATGAATGTGCAACGATTTGTACACATAGAGACACAGTTGTGAATCCAAAACTTCCATTTTGTATTAATGTAAGTCAGAATTTGTGCGTGCAACGAGTGAGATGTGCATTTGTGGATCCGGTGACGCGCATGCATTCATTGACTCGTTTGTGAGTCGATCCTATTTGATTCATTTGGATTTTGAGACTTTCATTTCACCGGTTTGGCCTTGCACGATACACACACACACACACACACACACACACACACACACACACACACACACACACACACACACACACACACACACACACACACACACACACACACACACACACACACACAGCTGTCTAAGAAAGCCTGCTGCCACTAGATGGCAGTATTCTGCCAAAACAGACACCGGGAGCGTTTTTCTGCCTATGAGACGCTTTATGTGTCCTCGTTAGAGAAAACGCTTCACAGGCTCACGTTAAACAGGTATTAATAACGCATAGGCTACTTAATAGGCAAGCAGATTAAATCAGGTTATGAACACAACATTGTTCATTACAACATTTTTCTCCCATAGAAAACCATTATAAAATGCTTAATATATAGCGCATGTCCAATAAAGTGCCTACTTTTAATATCACCGTTTTGAACAACATCTAGGAAACCCGTTATAAAGTAAAACGTAATGGGCTCATCTGTTTTTATGTACATATAGGCTAAGGTAATAGTAAAAGTATTTAGTACAAAGTCACTTGAATGAGGGTTTTTACAACAAACAAAATAAATAAATAAAAATGAAAATCAATTAAAATGTTCAAGTAATTAGTACAGGTTTTTTTTTTACAACAAAATAAAAGCTAAATATACAGTGGTGGCTCAAATTATTAGAACACTTTGCATATTTATGAGGTTTCAGTTGTTTTTGTTGAATTGGCCATTACAATACCCATAAAACTAATTAAATAATTATGGTCTATAAACCATAGAATAGACATCATAAGGAGATAATACATTAATTATTAACTTTGATATTAAATATTAACTGTAATATTAATATTACATTTAATTTAATATTAATGTCAAAGTGGATAAAAACGGTACGACTCACTTCATCTGATATTTGTTGTGCCCAACCATCTGCATGTTTTATGAACATTATAAAATCGCAAAAAATTTTCAATATTTTCAGATCTGTCAGGTGTTCTAATAATTTTGGACACTTAAATATTGAATTTACATTTAATGTAATGTTAAAAATTAGATTTTATGGAATCCACTGATCTGCGTAAATGTTTTATTTACCATCAGGCACATATTTCGCCCCTGCGGCCGAAATAAAAACATCAAACTCAAAAGCTGCAGCTGTGTGGGACTCAGGAGACACCTTTGCCCTCCATCCTGAGAGAGAGAGAGAGAGAAAGAGATATGAGGCTCAGTTAAAGGACAACTACATGACTGTGGAGATTAGGGCTGCACGATATGAGGAAAAGCTGCGATGTGCGATAACATTGTTTAATATTGCGATGACGATATGACTTGCGATAAATATTCAAATGTGAATATAGCTATAGCCTACTGTTCCCATGTCTTAGTGCTTTAATAGGTCGTGTTCAGTGTTGGCAGTAACGAAATACATGTATTCAAACAGCATTTCATATTAAAGAAAAAAAGAGAATGGAGAACGAAATATAACACGGCAGTGCAACTGTGCAGTGGTGCGGTAGCGGATACACACGCACGCACGCCTAGGCCAATATATATTTTTAGCCTATATTATAAATTCGTTAGGCCTATTCGTTAAATATATTATTCGTTTATATTTTTTATTTTCAAAATGTAGGCTATTTAATTGAGATTGAGGTGTATATATATATATATATATATATATATATATATATATATATATATATATATATATATATATATATATATATCAATTAAATAGCCTACATTTTGAAAATAAAAAATATAAGGCTCAAACATGCGTGTTTATTTTAGTAGGCCTACTTCCGTCAGTGAAACAACATAGCCTACTACAGCCTGTAAAACATTTAAATAAATATCTGTAAATAATCGAAATATAAATAATATAAGTTAAATATTAGTTAAAGAAAAAAATTGTTTATATTTCCCCACAGACGTGCGTCATATGCCTTTGCGCTGAAAGGGATGACACGAGCAGGAAACAAGCATCGTTTTCTAATATCTTCATGTTTTCTTCTGATGTTCCAAAACTGATCGGCTACTTGTAGTAAAATGTGAAGAACGAAATTATCTTCCACAGGGTCAAGAACGTAGGCTTTGTTTGATTATGCGCTGTGAGAGAAAGCGAAACTAAAAATCTCCGGCGTGTATGAAATGCGCTATACACAAAATCTCACAAAACCAAGTCTAATAGCAGCACAAACTGTGTTAAATAAAGTAAAGTTTGAAGTAAAATGTATCTGTCCTACTCCGTTTTCTACTTTACCACAGTAAATGATGCGAATATAGCCTACTCCTAAATAAATCAAACAAGGAAGAAATGTTTAATCCCCTGTCAGAGACGTAAATGAGGATTTGGGAAAATAAATAAGAGATTCCATGTCCAGTAGAATAAAATGGAGTAAGCCTATTGTTAAATTCGGGGGAAATCGTGTGACCAGATAGCAAAACGCAAGCAAACTTAAATTTGGCTCACCACATAAAGCCTCGATCGGCATGAATCTATATGTTTCCATGGCTGTGATGTAACATTTAACTGCGAACCTATTATTTCTTTTGTAAATAAAACTTTGTGCTTCACTCGTGTCATAATATTCACGTAAAACAGCTTCACATACAAAAAAAAAAAAAAAAATTTTGGCCGACCACCGCAGGTACTCCTGCTTAGTTGAACGCTCTTGGGCTAGTAAATCAGCACATAATGTTCTCCTATGCGCTGATTTACTAGCCCAAGAGCCGTTGGCCCCGTTTGACGTTAGCTAAATATTTTATAATAGTAAGCAGGAATTGATGGCCGCATTCCTACACTTATAAAATGCAATTCAATGTGGAAGTAATCCAAGTATTCATAATACGTTACTCAGATTGGCGCATGTAATAAACTGTATTCCCTTATTCATCGTGTCAGGCTGTCTGTTGCGATGTGTTCATCGCGCGAGTTCATATCGCGATGACGATGAAAATTCGATGTATCGTTCAGCCCTAGTGGAGATCTCAACTTCCTGTGAGCTGGTTTGTACCTGTGGGTCCTGATGGTTCACGCAGATCTTCAAAGGTCACGCCTGTGTGCACCTCGACCCCCAAAATCAGGGCCACCTTCAGCAGAATCAACTGCAGCTGACGGGTGCCTATAAAGAGACACACACCTCATTACTATACATGAATTAAAGTGAATACATGTGCAACTACTTTAAGTCTCACTTTGACCATGATTTAACCGACCTCAAACTTTACGTTACATTATGGAAGTAAATGTCGTTTCATGATGAATTCATTTGGTGATGAAAACAAATGACTATTCAACAGAATATAACACTATACTGTATCTTATATAGATTCTCACTTATGTGATCAATGGAGCTGCTGCCGAATACTCCATAGAATTTCTTGGCCCCAAGGTTTTTGAGGTCTTCAACGGTGTAGGGCCACAGATGCAGGACGTTATTTCTGGTGAAAGACTCTCTTTTTTCCAGCACAACTACCCGAGCACCCAGTAGGGCCAACTCGATCGCCATCCTAAGACCACAGGGACCCGCACCCAACACTAAACACTGAGAGAGAGAGAGAGAGAGAGAGAGAGAGAGAGAGAGAGAGACAGAGAGAGAGAGAGAGAGAGAGAGAGAGAGAGAGAGAGAGAGAGAGAGAGAGAGAGAGAGAGAGAGAGAGAGAGAGAGAGAGAGAGCGTGTCATCAAGTGTCTTCTCTACACAGATGACCTGGTTCTCCTGTCGCCCCCACTAAAGAGGGGCTTCAGGACAGCCTGGAT
This sequence comes from Gobio occitaniae, assembly GCA_033150135.1. Taxonomy (NCBI): domain Eukaryota; kingdom Metazoa; phylum Chordata; class Actinopteri; order Cypriniformes; family Gobionidae; genus Gobio; species Gobio occitaniae. The sequence goes on from JARQWZ010003189.1 coordinate 13,579, forward strand.
CTGCTGGAGGATTACTGTCAGTCCTGGGCCCTGACCGTCAACCAAAAAACTAGAGTAATGATGTTCCAGAAGCGCTCCAAATCTCAGGGACCAACACACAAGTTCACACTGTCACACAGAACCATTGAGACCACTAAAATATACACTTACCTCAGCCTCAAAATAACTCCAACTGGTAACTTTACTTTGGCTGTGAATGAACTCAAGGGGAAAGCTCAAAAGGGCTTTCTATGCCATAAAAAGATCCATTAAAATCAACATCCCAATCCAAATTTGGCTTAAACTTTTCAAACCTATAATTGAACCTATTGTTTTATATGGCAGTGAAGTGTGGGGTTCTTCTATAGGGCTGCAGCTATCGATTATTTTAGTAATCGAGTATTCTACCAATTATTCCATCGATTAATCGAGTAATCTGATAAGAAGTACTTTCTTTTATTAAAGAGCAATACTAAATATACAAGAGAAAATAAGTCAGGTATCATAAAATGGACAACTAATTTGTTTCCTTTTTAGAAATTGTTTTAGTTTTATTGCTGAAATTGCATTAATATCTGTGAAAACTAAATCAATTTAGTGCATTCGATTGCTATAATATATTCAAAATGCAAATACAAATATATAAATAAAAAAATAATTAACAAAAATATAAAAATTAATTTCAAATTACTTTAGAAAGGTAAACATAGTACAACCTAAAACTAATCCTACAACCTATAAATCAAAATAATAGTAATATAAATAATAATAATAATAATGCCCAAACATTGCATTTATGTTGTGCAACTTAACTTTCAAATTTCATCTTCAGCTCAGGCATGACAGAAGCCTTTACTGTCTTCTGAAGGCTTTGTGGCTTTTAATGTAGCAAAAAATATTGGACAGGAAGGAAACTTGAACAAGAAGAGTAGAGATGGGCATAGAGATGCGCGGATCAGCTCTAATGTAAACAAATCCGCTGTTAAAAAACAACAACACCCGCACATGATTTTCTCTGATTTAGATATCCGCACCCGATCGTCACATTACAATCATTAAAATTCTCAGTCAGTGTTAAGTGCGATGCTATTGTAACATATTAGCTACACTGAAATAGGTTGCTTTAAAAATCTTCTTTGGCGAAATTACATTTCTTCAATAACCTAAACCAGGGTCGACAACCTATGCAGCACACGGAGGAGTAACCGCTGGACGGTGAGCAAAAGCGAGAGATGTGTTTGTGTTTAATTCAGATAAAGTTCATGGCACATACAGATCTACATTTTGAGCTAATCATTCATCATAGTAACACAGCTTGTTTTATTAAGTTAGAAGCTATGAATAGCCTGTCATTAGGGCTGGGCGATAAAACAATAACGATATGTATCGCGATAGACACGTAATCGATATCAATAAAAAATGCGTTCGATAAAACGTTCGATCATTTTTTTTCTTCGTCGGAAGAAACCAGAGGTTGCGAAGCAAGTTTGGTTGCATGAACAAAGGCACTCGCTCTCTGGTAACCAAGCAACGTAGGGAGTGACAGGCTAACAGCCAATCATGTAACAGTATCATTTTTTGTTGCGTCATATCGTTGTCTCGTGTTGGATTCATTCTTTAGTAAACAGAACCGGCGTGGAGTGATAAGTGGAAAATGAGTGCCGCAGCGAGCGAGGAAATTGTTAATAAAACAGGAAAACAAGTCAGCTCACCACCAGTATGACAATTTTTTGGATTGTATAAGTCTGACTGTAGTCAGATCAATGTTGTCTGCAAGACTGTCGTCCCCACCAAGACAGGTAATACCACAAACTTGTTTTACCAGTCTTGTTATACTTTCGTCTGGCTCCGCAGCGCGAGCCTCCGCTGACAGCACGCGCGCCTCGTTCGTTTGGGGACGTGTTTATACTATTCTGTTTCACTGTTTCACTATTCCCTACTTTAATCCACTGATACAGTTCACTAATAAAAGGAGTGAAAGAAAACGAGTGAGCGAATTCGGACAGCTGCTGTGTGTACATCAGCTGTGCACTCGTTATTGCGGTGCAAAGTGGGATAGAATGAGTGCACTCAATAACGTCCACTTTGGTTTCGGGCACCACTACATATGGCTGTCCCCTCAAATAGTGCCCTATGTAGGGTATGGGGGGCGATTTAGGATTGAGCCTTTGAAACTACATGGAGAGGTAACGTTACTCTGCATCAGTGCCTTATGACAAAGCATCTAAACGGTAACAGTTACAAATAAATAACGTAAGCACTGCACCTTAATGTTAAGAGATAATTGAAATTTGAAATTTTAGACTTTTAATTATTTGAGTGTTTTCCATGGTTGTGTATACATTTCTGCCTTTATCACTGAGGGGATTATAATCAGAGGAAGGTTAAGTTTAAAATAAAAATGTTTAAATGTAAAATATCTTTCTCCTGGTCCTTATTTTAAATAGGTCATAAAACATATCAATAATTATCGATATCGACCGATATGAAACCCTTATATCGTGATACAGTTTTCAGCCATATTGCCCAGCCCTACCTGTGATTAAAGTGTGAGATTTAAATTACGCAAATCAATGAAAGCACGCAGCTCTGAAAGCACGAGCGCTGAGCATTACGCGCACACAACAGTTACAGCTTGTTCTATTTATTGCGCTTAGCTTTGAGAACATTTTAATGGTGTATCTCAGAGATATCAAGTATATATAAAGTCCCATTAAACATGTCACATACACATCACAATGACGTGATGCATGTGCAAACTCCATTCATGCTGGTTATGTGTTTCGAGTTGCTCGTATCTCTTCAGCTGCCGCACGAACTGCCACAAATGAAGCCTAAATGCTCAGCGTCGCATCCTAAAGCTCAACACACAGCTGTCTTCATTTAAAAATAGCGAGACTAAATTATATTAGCAGTGCTGATGCTGCTCTCTCTCGCATTGCGGTCTCTGATCTTGAGATGAGCTGAAACCGAAAGTTAAAAAATGAACCGTGAAATGAGAGTCCTGCGTCATTTTTAAAATCAACACATTAATGATTTATCTCTCATCCACCCGCAATTTTTAGAATGTTACTTTTTATTACTTTATCCACCTGACCCGCGGATATAACAGTGATCCGCGCAGAATGCGCCAGTCCTTAGGCAAAAAATGCAACATGACCATAAACACACACTCTCTCACAGCCCATTTTACACCTACACTCAGGTATATAATGTATATATGTTTAATTGTTACATGATTTCTGTATTATTATTATTTTTAATCTGTTATTATAATTCTTTATTATTATTATTTTGATATATTTAGCCATGTGCACATAATATATTTGTATTTTTTATTTTAGTTCTATCATTATTACTATTATTTCTGAATATCATTCAGTTGTTACAAATCACTTTCTGTTGTTTTAATGCTTTGGCAATACAAAATGTATGTTTTTGTCATGCCAATAAAGCTTCCTGAATTGAATTGAATTGAGAGAGAGAGAGAGAGAGAGAGAGAGAGAGAGAATGGTTGGATTTCTTTTCCCAGCGTTAAACCATGTCATAGATGGAAATATCTTAAATTATTCTGGCTATTTAAATGGTACCTTGTTTTTGTCACATGCCTTGCCCTGTTTATAGTCTTGATGGGCGCCTCTCTTGTCGATAATCTCCCACAGTTCTTTGGCCTTCCAGTAATTGAGTTTGTCCTTCAGTTTGCTGTAGACGAGGTTGAAGTCCTTGCGGTCGACATCCAGGTCGCTACAGAGCTTGTCGAAGTTCTGCTGTGTCTCTTTACACGTCTTCGCTTGGACAAAGTTGTCAAACAGAGTTCTGGAGTCTGCCAGGTTGGCCACTGGAAAGGAAGGGGGCTGGATCCTGCAGAGACAAAGAGAGAGTTTCCTAAAATAGGTTTGCATGCATCCATTGTAAAAAAACAAAAAAAACAAAACCACATAATTTCATAAAATGTATTGCAGTATCACATCTTTTGGGATACTGCAATCCCATTACGCATGCGTCGCAATGGGATTTCGACCCATGCGCATGTTTGTTGTCTACTCGTTTGTGTCTGCCGCGTGGTTTGAATTTGGAGCTCCGCCTCGTTGACACTAAATCCTCGGTTTTTCTTATATCAACTCTATAAACTAATATTTTCTCCTTTTATAGCGGGTGAACATTAGCCTGACGTCGTCATACTCAATTCTAGTCATGCAGTGCATTTTTGTTTTTAAAAGACAAATGTTCAGGTCTAACATTAGTATTGAGGTAAGAAATTCTAAAGACATTTAATAAGAAATCAAATGTAAATTTATATTGGTCTTCCCTGAATAAATTAAATTAGATTAATCCTTACACGTAAAGTTGCAAAAGTTAGTCATTCAAGAGCAGTGAGTGTCATAAAGGTTAATCAAACAACACAAGACAAAGAGAAACTCAGAGACAGCAGCAGTTTGTTCGACAGCTGTCACTTTAAGAGCGAACACGGATACGGTTACATGCACAAATGTTCACTCGCGAGTCACGACAGGGTTTACGTGCATACTCGTCAAGACGGTAATTTAGTACATACATTTGTGTGTATTTGACCATTTCAGCGCAATTTGTACTCGCAAGCTTTTTGTGAGTTGGCGTGTGTGTGTGTGTGTGTGTGTGTGTGCTGAGCGGTTTGAACACTGGCAAGACTTAAAAATAAATGCAAGTGATAAACTTTAGTGACGATGCGACACTGCCTCGATTGTGCAAAGTGGCAAATCCTGTGTCAACTGAGCAGCTCGATTTTAGTGCAGATGCGATGCGCTGATGTGAAGCCATTTGAGCATTATGAAAGGGAGAGAGAGAGCGCGCACGCGGTGATTCACTCGCGCTGTTTGTGAACTTACGTCTCACAGAAAGTTTTCCTTTTGCGCCTTTTGGTTGCAATACTTATCGCATATGTTGCACTTTGCTGACTCGGCATCCACTTTTATAAATATATAAAAGCCGTTTGGCTTTCGGAACCGAAATTTAAACCGAAAGATAAATTATTTTTCGATACTCATAGTATCTGAGTTTTTCGTTCGATACCATAAAAGTATCGCCATTCGGTGCCTAGCCCTAGGCGAGGACCTCTCCTCCGCCGTCCCCGGTCTTCCAGATATCCACCCGAAACCGCTTCTCCCCTCTTCTCGAGACGGAACGCGACGCTGTGATCATCGGCGACTCCATTGTCCGGCATGTACATGCTACCTCAGATAAAGGTAAGGTGCGCAGTCACTGTTTTCCTAGTGCTCGTGTTCTCAATGTCGCTGCGCAGGTACCGGCATTTCTGAATGGTGACGAGCAGTATTGGGGAAGCTACTCTGAAACAGTAGTTTGACAAGCTACAAGCTACTTATACATGAAAGTAGTTAAACTACAGTCAAGCTACCCTTCTGAAAAAGTAGTTAGATACACTACAAGTTACTACCAAAATGTAGCTAGCTACATCGAAACTACTTTGATTTATTTTTTTTATTTTTTTTACAATTAAATTGCATATTTACAAATAACTGAATAATCGATAATGAAGAATGTTTTAAGTTAAATGTTTGGGGCTTAAAACAACACAATGAAATTATGATAAGAGTAAAGTTTTATTTTGTAAACTATCCAAATACTCAAATGTAGTCTATATCTCAAACTGACTGTCAAAGTGCAAAATCGCTACAAATGTCATGTCCCATCAATGCAAGAACAAAATATAAGCAACTTTGATACACAGGAGTAGACAAAAATGCATGCATATATATATATATATAGCAGGATAATTGATTAAAAAAGGCTATTATTCACCAGTATGTGCTTGAAGTCTTCGACGCAGGCAGCGCTTTAATCTTTTGTTTGTATAAATCAAGTGTAACCTTTACTAGTCGATTTGTGTGAAGTTATCAACCCACTCCTGTACGTCCTTTACATAATCATCAGACGATCTCTTCTTTGTGAACCATAAAGCGCAAGATGCGTGATGAAACAATAGATGGCGGTAACGCGCGATTATAGTATGTGATCAGAAGAAAACACTGTGCTGCTTCAGGCTCGTCAAAACACAAAACCGAATGTAACTTTTGAATGTAGCTACACCACTACTTGCTGGAAAAAATAGTTAGCTACTGGAAAAGCTACATTGTTTTAAAAGCAACTGAGCTACTGACAAGCTACTGAAAAATGTAGTTAAGTTAGTAGCTTAGCTACTTGTAGTTAACTTCTCCCCAACACTGGTGACGAGAGCATCGGTGCTGTTGTGCTTCACGTGGGGGTGAACGACATCAGGCTGCGGAAGACGGACCTGAAAACTATGACTGTTCTACTGTATCTGGTCACCCTACTTCAGTGTGTTATTTAGCTGTTTGTGCATGTATACGATCTGCAAAGTAACAAAGTCTCCCACAAAAAGATTTATTCAATCTAAAAGATAAGGCAGTTTCAGACCTAGCGGACCCACTTTATATTAGGTGGCCTTAACTACTATGTAATAACATTTTAATTAATCATTTGATACAATGCACTTATTGTGTACATACATGTTTTTACATTGTACTTACATTTTAAAAAATACCTGCATGTAATTACATCTGTAACTAATTTCTGTAGTTACATTTGTAATTACACAGTTGACACTTCCCTTACACCAAACCCTTCCCTTAAACTGACCCACACCACCACACCTGTCCCTAACCCTACCCTTATCCCACCTCAATATCAGCAAAGGTGTTTTGCAATACAATTTGAACACAGTAAGTACATTGTACTTATTTTTTGATGTAAGTACATAGTTGTTAAGGCCACCTAATATAAAGTGGGGCCGACCTAGCTATAACACTTCGATCGAATCCTCCCTCGGCTCACGACCTACGTCACTCAGCTAATATTTACAAAGTGCCGCCCAAATGCATACGCAAAGAAAGGAGGAAATTCCCTAGGAATGAACTGAAAACGCCCGCTCTGCTTCACGCCAGTGCCCACACCGTCCGTAACGCTAGCGACAACTTCTTTACAGACATGATATCAGCGTCACAGTATACAGTAAACACCACTGCTGTTTAAAACGTGTATCGCAATTCGTTTAACATCTCAACCGACTGGAGTCATCACATTTTTATCAATTTTCAACCGGCTCGGAGTGAATAGTAACATCTCTAATCATGGCTGTACTTGCCTGGGACTTTCTTCAGCAACGTTTTTCTTGTCTGTAGTCCGAGATGGAATGACTAAGAAATTACAACAATAAACAAAACAAGAGTCAAGGACAGCTTATATAGATGATATTTCAGAGAATGTAGAGTAAAGTACAAAAAATCGCTGTGCTTGTGTCAAAATTATAAAGTATGGTAAATATCATGGTGTATGAATATCAGTATCATTGTAATATCACAAAGTACAAAGATATAGAAATCAGATGCCATCACTGTACCATGATTTGCAGAGGACGCTGCTAAAACTCAAGATATGTCTATAAAAGTATAGTTGTGGTAATCATTAGTTCACCATGTTCTAGTCATATATCCACGAATACCACGACACTGCCACACATACGGTTATTTTCATCAGCGTAATAATTATTGTTACATTTAAATTCAATTTAGCCTTTACACAAATAAAAATAAATACTGATAAAACTATGGAAGAGAGTATCACTACTTATGCAAATAAAAAAAAAAGCTTTATAATAATATGATGATAAAATTAGACTTTTAAAGTATTTCAATAATCAATATTCACTCACCTTTAACAGTCAATGTGAATCTTTGCTCCTGCACTTTACTGTTGACTTCAATGGTATAAACTCCACTGTGTTCAACTTTTAAATCAGTTATAGTGATTTGTCCAGTCTTCACATCAAGAGTTGTGATGCCTTGAAATCTCGGATTCGGGATGAATAAACCGTCTTCATCCCATTCAATCACCTTGACAACAACACCAGCACTGTTTCTGTGTTTCCAGCAAATGATGCTGACAGGAGGAGGAAGAGGTTTGTCTGGACGAAAAGAAACTGGATCACCCACTGCTTTCATCACATCTGCACCTGATGAATAAAATATGAGAGAGTGGGTTGGTCAACATTCAACAAGCACGTCTTTTTTTTCTTTTCTTTTTTAAATGCCAGTCACATTACAAACAATAAATAGTAATTTCCAAAATATGGTATAAAATTGTTGAACAAATATAAACTACATGTAGAAATAGACACCTGCGTGAAGTTGGCCCCCCACCCAACACAAAACGTCAGCAAAATAGTCTCAATCGTTTGTGCTGTAAAATGTTTTGTTTGTGCTGCTTTGGTTTTTAAGATATCAAAAGAACATTTATAGGTCATTCTGAGGTCACTCAGCCCCCCACATGCTCCAAATTCAGCCCAAATAGTCTCAATCGTTTGTGCTTCGTTTTTTGTGCCGGTAAAATTTCCATTTGTGTTGCTTTGACTTTGAATTATACCCATCTGGCACCAACAACCATGCCACGCTCAAAATTGCTTAAATCACCTTTCTTTCCCATTCTGACATTCAGTTTGGAGTTCAGGAGATTGTCTTGACCAGGACCACACCCCTAAATGCATTGAAGCAACTGCCATGTGATTGGTTGATTAGATAATTGCATTAATGAGAAATTGAACAGGAGTTCCTAATAATCCTTTAGGTGAGTGTATATATAACAATACATTCTTAGACCTTTCTAATGATTTTTAGTCATAGACTGTTTGCATACTAACAGGTAACACATAATTTTTTGTAAAATAAGTTTTCTGTAAATTATTATTATTATTATTATTATACTGCTGTTATATACTATTATACTATTGTAATAATGAAAATGTTATTGTAATAGTAATATTTCTTATTTTTATTTAGCAACAATAATAATCATAATAATTATTATTAGACATATAAATATATAAACACAATGTTATATACACACTTTTCATTTGTAAAAAATAATAATAATTGCATTTTAAATCGCAATCGCAATTTTAACCAGAATAATCGCAATTAGATATTTCCCCAAATCGTGCAGCCCTAGTTCAAACAGAGAGTATGTAATTTGAAATAGCATAGGTAACCTACTGCTATAACTATTTCTGCTAAATGTTTAGGCTATAGCCTATATGAGTATGCTGTATATGCAATTCTGCTGGTGAGGCCATCGCCTATAATGTAGGCTATAATATTTCAAAAAACGGAAGCAGCATAAACAAAAATTTTACCGGCACAAACCAAGCACAAACGATTGAGACTTTTTGGGCTGAATTTGGAGCATGTGGGGGGCTAAACTAAATCAGCACAAATTTTACAGCACAAACGGAGCACAAACGATTGAGACTATTTTGCCGACGTTTTGCACTGGGTGGGGGGCCAACTTCACGCAGGTGAATTAGACAATATGCAGGTTTTCCTTCAGCCCGTGTCTGTTTTATGTATATATTTCCCCAAAATCAAACAAAGATTATTTTAACAATAAAGGCCACATTTGGTGGTAATCTTTGTCTGTTAAAATAAAATATACAAATTTTTCAGAACAATAAACTACAGTGGAGGTCAATACAAAACAATCAGCAATAAATGCAGTTAAAAAAATAAGTGGACAACATTTTCTTTCTCAGTCCCACAGAAATCTCACCTTATTTGTTATGCAATATTTTTAGGCAATCATGCATATTTCCACTCAAATTTAGGTTCCCAATATGTTTTGAGAAGATATTGGGCTGAGTTCTGTTAGTAACTTCCTAAGAAAGTAATTATTCCCTCTGTAACACTTTAGTTTGGGGTTCAATTCTTACTAATAACTAGTTGCTTATTATCATGCATATTACTAGGAAATTGGCTGTTTATTAGTACTTATAAAGCACTAATGCCTTATTCTGCATCCATTAATACCCAAACTCAACAATGACCTTACTAACTGACCTTATAAATAAGCAGTGATTATGAGTTTATTGAGATAAAAAAAAATGTAGTAATGAGATTGGACCCTAAATAAAGTGTGACCATTACATCTCATATCATTAATAATAAGAGACAGTCTCCATATTAACATTACCTTTAAACAGACGTTTTTAAATGGATGGTGAAGCATCGGACACTATATAATATTTCTTCTTTATGGATTATTGGAATATTATACATTTGAAGAAAGTCTATATAGGTATACAGGGGCTGTTTAACAAATATTATAGAATTTTCAGCCAATTTTAAGTAAAAACAAAACAAAGTTTTATGTCTAAACGTTATATGCTAGTCATTCCAAATTCTACATTTGTTAGAAGAAAAAAAATGAAATGAAATTACTTCATCTAACTGGAATCTCAGTAAAGCAACCCCACCCATTTCTTCAATAGTCTCGGTCCTCGCTGGCTAGTTTCCCATGAACAAGTCAGGGCAACACAAAAAGTACCTAAAGTAGCCTGATGTAGTACTGTTTTTGGACATAGTGTCGAGATATGTATGAAATAAATGTAAAGAACACACCATATAAATATGTTATAGTGACATATTAAAGTAACCATGTTATAATCATCTGAACTATAGGCGCGTTTTGTCAAGTCAACTTTATTTATATAGCGCTTTTAAGATTGTTCCAAAGCAGCTTTACAGTGTTAAACAGGAAAATAATGCAGCATAATTTTATTCAGCTGTATAGCCATATTCAGCTTTGTATCGCAGGCCTTGACTTGACCTAGTTAATATTTTTAAACAATAATGTAAACAAAACCAGGCCACTGTCGTGAATATAATTAACTACAATACACCGCTATCCGTTGGTATTGTATTTGTAAATCAACCTGCAATATATCATCTTTTTAAAACTGAACGCCTTCCAGTAGCCAAGATCGATGTTTGCTAGCTTTGTTATCGAATGATAACGGATCTCGCACCTGAAGCGGCTCCTGAGGCGATGAGCACGAGGAGGACGGCCGTCGAGTATCTTAGAAAAAACGTAAACATCTTCACACAAAGTAGCTACACTTTCGTGTGCTTTTCTACTATGGTTCCCTCGGAAAGTAGTCGGGATCACGCCAGAGACGTCACAAAAGAACTGATGTTGTTGAGAGGATGACCGAAACCGAAAGTAATTGAGTTTGGCTTCAGAGACGCTCAGCAGTTTAATGTTGTCATCCAGGGCCGGCCCAAGCCTTTATGAGCCCCCCGGTGTCACCAATACGATTGACTATTGTCAGTTCTTGATCATTCACACAGCCATTATCAATGTTATTAGATGTGTTGTCTGCCTGTCATGTTTTTACATTTACACGGTTTTTAATTGTAACAGTAGCAAACCCACAAGAGTGCTCAGGTGTTAATGTGCATTTTAATATTCAGTCTTACAGTACTAGCCTACAGTTCAGACTGGGATATGTACACTTTTTTGCAGTCTCTTATGCTGAATATGCTCACAGTTCAAAAGAACATTTATCTGAAATAGCTTTCAAAGAATAAAAAAAAAAGAAAAAAAAAAGGATCATGTGACACTGAAGACTGGAGTAGGCTAATGATGATTAATTCAGCTTTGATCACATGAATAAATTACACACATACTATATACAGTATATTCACATAGAAAACATCTATTTTAAATTGCAATAATTTTTCACAATTATACTGTCCGTTTTTACTGTGTTTTTGGTCAAATAAATGCAGCCTTGGTTAGCAGAAGAGACTTCTTTTAAAAACAAGAAATGTTGATGGATTTCTTTAAAACGTTAAACAGCTTTTATTTAGGCAGAAACACGCAGGAAGACCTTAGGGCTTTTTGTTGTTGTTGTTGTTGTTGACAAAATATTTATAAATTATCTCATTACGAATTTGGGAAGATGTTTGCCGCATGTTGCGTTCCCGAATTATCATTTTGAGCAACTCAAACATATCACTTGCAGAGAAGCATTTACTGCGAACTGAAAGCTATGCTGTAAACATCCAAAACATGCAGCACGTCAGATAAGATATTCGCACTAAACCATAGGCTATATCACATTCTCAAATCCATCCATTCATAAAAAGGTTACCGGGGCAACTGACGAGTAGCACCGTTTCAGCGCTGATTTTTCTCGCACTTTGGACTTTGAACCCTGGCTAACAAGCTAAAGGAAGGCCAATTTATATGCTACTTCTGTGTCGAGTGTAAGCTGACTTGTCGCGCTGCACTCCACTTTATTCCTATGGGTGACGTCAAGCGACTTTAACGCGCCCGCAAAGCATTCCGGGAAGGCGGCGCTGCATTTGAACAAATGCCGCGCGTCAAAAAAGCTGGCCGAAGCACAACTTTATGCAAATGAATCCGTTGAAGGCGACGCGACTATCCAAGAGAAGTAGAGCACATGGAGACGGAGGGAAGTCTCTCGCTGGTCCTTTGTTTTTCATTCCCCGCTGGCTCAAACGCACGCCCATAGCGGTAAACTTGAGGAACGCCCATCAACATACACATGAGGGGAAGCGTCACAACACCACGCTTCAGTCGGGCCGCAAAAGTGGATCTGTATCGTAAAGGTGCAGATCCACTTGTTCGTGCAACACTTCTGTCGCGCTGCACTCCACTTTATTCCTATGGGTGACGTCAAGCGACTTTAACGCGCCCGCAAAGTTGAACAAATCCTGCGCGTCAAAAAAGCTGGCCAAAGCTCAACTTTATGCAAATGAATCCGTAACGATACAGATCCACTTTTGCAGCGAGAGACTTCCCTCCATCTCCATGTGCTCTATTTCTATTAGATAGTCGCGTCACGTTCAACGGATTCATTTGCATAAAGTTGAGCTTCGGCCAGCTTTTTTGACGCACGACATTTGTTCAAATGCAGCGCCGCCTTCCCGGAATGCTTTGCGGGCGCGTTAAAGTCGCAGGACGTCACCCATAGGAATAAAGTGGAGTGCGGCGCGACAGAAGTGTTGCACGGACAAGTGGATCTGCACCTGTAGGCTGTGTGATGCGCGCGTACCCTACGACGTACCCTGATGCGCACCTCTCCGAAAATGTAACGTGTCAATTCTACGCGGACCACAAGCGCTGTGATTGGTCTGCCAGCCCAGAACCCCTCCCTCAGGTCAATAAAATTTAAAAAAAATCTGCGATAGGACTGTGTGTGTCCAGAAATGGGATGATAGTTTCATCCTTACATCTTTTATATAACACAATATTTTGTAGTGCAGAGATTCTTTATGTTAGTGAATAAAAACATAGATCCGCTGTTTAAAGTTTATTTATTTTCTCATTAAAACCAAAGATGTTAATCAGTGATTCCTATATCAAGAACAGGGACACATTAGGGTGCATTTCATTTTGTGATTTCAACGGAAGGAATAAAGTCTCCACAACAGCAATCGATTGAAGCGCTCGTCTGCCCGAGCCACCGATACTGAAAACAGCACCACAAGCTCGGCATGATTTCACAAACACATTCCAGCGCCAGATCGCCTCTTATTTAACTCTACTAATCAACTAGAGATGCTTCATTTGTATTAGATACAACAACTCAAGCCGCAAGAAAAGCCGCTATCTTCCGCCATCACTGCAGCTGATACTTCGGGTGCGTCTCAATCAGCTCTAGTTCAGTAGTCAAGGCACTGATCAGGGATCAGCCCATTGAGTTATGTCCTGATCAGTGCCCTGACTACTGAACCAGGAGCTGATTGACACGCATGCAATGACAATGTAAACAAGCCGCTTCTCCTTCGGCTTTAGCCTTGATGCCGTGGGTTACCATCATCATGCCCGTGGACACTGCCTCCTAGCGGTCTGCATGTGTAATTGCACATTGACGTGGACAACAATGCAGAAGTATAAATGAAAACCAACTTGCGTAACTTGCGGCGTAGACGGCGTAGGTCCGACGCAGCAGTATAAATCAGCCTTAATCGTGTCCAGCCAATGGTGCAGCGCTGTCAGAATTAATCTGTGCATATATTTTTCAAAAAAAGTGCAGTTTATCTAGTAATTTTTTAAGGCCATTTAGCAATTTCAATAATACGGTGACGCATTGCTGCCACAATGCAACATACACTGTAAAAAAAAATCAGGTCTCCAATTGAAAATTTTCTAGTGAGCGATCACATCTAAAATTTTCAGTTGGCCAAATTGAATTTCTTGATTTTTAATTTAATTAAATTGCATCAATTCACAGAAATTCAATTTGGCCAACTGAAAATTTTAGATGTGATAGCTCACTAGAAAATGTTCAATTGGAGACCTGAATTTTTTTTTACAGTGTATAATTTTTTCCACTCAATTATGCCGTAATAACAAGATCTTATGTCGTTAAAACGATATAATTTTCTTGTTAAAACGACATGTATTTTCTCCTATAAGGACATGTGTTGTATAGTGATGTGTGTATGTCTGTATCCACATTAGAAAATTCATATATGTGCCTTTGTCACACTTCCATGTTTGAAAAGCAGAAGCAAGCTCAGCGTAAAAAAGGCTCTGTATCAATGGCAGTGCCCATAGCACGAAATTGTTGTAATTTATTGATGTAGCCTGCAGTTCATAACAGATAGCCATGGGTAAGGTGCCATGCATGGACCGCTCATGATAAGCCTCAGTGGCGTAACTTTAACCTAGTAGCCTTAATAACGGACCCCGGTGCAGCCACAAATACTATCTATCTATACTATCTAATAACTATCTATAGTAGGCCTACTGTAATTAAGATATTCAACATATGTATTAAAAACAGAAAGACGCTATAGTTTCAGCCTTACTCAAAGGCCGCGGAAACATGGCCAGTGGGTTCGTTACGCGCGTCAATTCATTCCCGGCGTTCCTGGTTTGCTTCTTATTTATCAAATAAACAGGCCATTAGTTGATGAAACAAAGTGAATAAAAAGTCTCTATTCATAGTTTTCAGTCACATGACTGTCGTGGAGCCTTGAAGGGCAAAACCGCCATAGAACTCTATAGAACTACAGCACAAGCCTGTCAAATTTCCATCTTAAAACAAAAATATGTGAACAAGATGCACGTTTTGGGCACTTATGATCCATATCCAGCACCTGCTGCAGTATTTCAATCACTGAAAACAGCGGGACGTTTTTAAAACACTTAACGTGAAAAACACTATAGGGTGAGCTGCACCAATAAGGATTAAATTAAGCAAAGTTTAAAGGATTTGTTGATATGGGTTTTATTTTAAATCGAGTCGTTGAATCACTTCATTTTAAACACAGATAAATTACGCAGTAAAACCGTTATAGATAGAGCTGATCAGCAGCAGACGGAGGTGAACTGAAGACAGGCTAAGAATCCTTAATGCAACCCACCCTTAAAGTGCCGTAATGTACTAAAACAGTGATATTAAAAGATCAAATTCAGTTTACACCTTTTTGATGATGCATACTATATACAGGCGAGTAGATGAGGTAAGAATATGAACGCAACACGTTTTCTTTATAATGGGTTTCGATGGGGAAAACACCTAACGAGAAACCTTGTGTTGCGCTAATATTCTGTGTTCATCTGCTTTCCTGTACAAAGTATGCAACATCAAAAAGGTGTATTTTGAATTTTGAATTTTAATATCACTGTCTTACCGCATTAATACTGACTACAAACCTGGTAAAAATGACTGGCGGGCAATGGAGGAGAGCCTTGTTTTGCCCTCCAGGTGAGCGTTCCTATAAGCGTGTGACGACACGTGAAAACTATGAATAGCAGATCTGTCTGAAATGACTTAAATAAAATTCAAATGTAGCTAACTGCAAGTTTTAATAAAGTTCTCAGCCGTTGTTTTGTGTTCACTCTTGTCAGTTTTCAACCACTTGGGTCATATTCTGACACCACACACACAGGATACTTTGAGCATTAAGTTCTAAATGATTTGACTATTTACACTTATATTGTATTTTCTTTACACTTATATTGTATTTTTTTAAATAATTGTTTACTCAGGATTCATTATATGAATGTAGTGCTATAAAAGTAAGAAACATATTTTAAAAAGTATTCATTGTTCTGCGAAGCTGAGTGATTTTATTTACAGATATTTTCCTATGTGTCAAAATGCAAATCAAGAGACCAGAAGATGGTACTAGTACTTTAAACAGACATATTTTTTTCTGTATATACTTAGGGCCCTGACAGGGCAGAGTAGGTGCAACTCTTGCTCGTCTTCCGAAGTGGGAAGAGCAGACAGCGAAATGACCTGTGCTCTGAATGAAGTAGAGAGCACTTTTGGCACGTAGTAAGGGCAACTCTGGAGTCATTAGGCCCAAACTCAAGACAGGAAGCGCTCACAAAGAGCACTTGCAAATTGCCCTCTCGCTTGACCGATGCTAGTGCTAGCAGGTGTGCGGTCTTGAGCGAAAGTGGCCATAATTTGGCCAACTGCAGCTGGGTCCACCAGAAAGGGGCCCTCAAGGACTGCCCATCTCTCTTCCCCGATCCATTTAATGACCTGAGGGAGCATTGGGACCGGGGGAAAAGCAGAGGGAGGCTGGGCCATTGACCGGAGGAGGCCGAAGGAGTTTTGCCTGAAACACCTGGAGGAGTGCCATGTGTGAAGGGCGGAGCCAGCTTGGCCGGCGAGAGCTGAAGTGGTTCTGCAGGGTTTGGATGGGTGAACCACTTTGGCCTTCCATCCAATGGCGGTGGGTGGACACAGGAAAACAAGCTACCGTGGAGGAGAACTGGCACCCCGACTGAGCCTGGTTTCTCCCAAGGTTTATTTTTCTCCATTAGGTCACCAGATGGGGTTTTGGTTTCCTTGCCACTGTCGCCTTTGGCTTGGCTTGCTCAGTTGGGGACACTATATTTTTCAACTAAATATCCAAATAAATCTAATTATTAAACTAAATGAACCATATAAACTTAATTACTGATCTAATTACTAATCTAATGCCCACATTGTCACTGTATGATAATTGAAATGAGCTGATGGCATCATCGTTTTCTCTGGAATGGCTATACAGCTGAATAAAATTATGTTGCATTATTTTCCTGTTTAACACTGTGAAGCTGCTTTGAAACAATCTGCATTGTAAAAAGCGCTATATAAATAAAGTTGACTTGACTTAAACAAGCTAGGTAACATTATTATCAGCAACATAGCAGATTAATGGAAATATACATCGGTTATCATCATTTTTTTGTCATGACTAATTTATTAATGACTCAGCACCATCTGTATTGAAGAGAAAAGAATCACTTCGGGGCCCGGTGCCGTCGCATCGGTTGCACTGCAAACTTTGTTACCGTCCTTGGTCTAGGTCAGCGTGTTACACAAATGACAAAACAATACTTTTTACCCATTACTCATTTTATTATCTTGTTCTCTTGTTTTCATAGTTTTATTAGGGGTTCAAGCGCTGTTATAAACATTTATGTACAATATGAGAAGTAAATATGTAACATTTCAGTTTATCCAGCAATAATTTATGATCTAGTACATCAAAAGCTAAGCTAAAATCTAACAAAATGTCATGTTCAGGTATAAATGAAAAGGAGTGAGGACTCAATTTGCAGAAGAATAAGATTTATTAACTGAACAGAACCCAAAAACAAAACGCCCCCGAGGGGGAAAACTAAACTGGAAATAAACTTAAACATCAGGAGAGGAAACAACGAGAGCACACGACTCCTTATGAGTTTCAATCACTCATGCTGTGTTTTTATATCATACGCGGATCGGTCTGCGCAGCGCCGATGCATCTCGAACAAGTCTGGTGTGTTTGAGTTTCCTGCTGCCTCGCTAGCGTTGCTGAGAAAGATGAGACGTATACAGTGACGTAAGACCTGGCTCTGTGGCGGCTCTCTAGCCCGTGGAAAGGCAAACCGGTTCTTAGAAAGCTCCTATGTCGAACCAACTCAGAACTGGCACTAGCACCGGGTTCATTCTGGTGGAAAATGGGTAACATAGAAGAGGGGAATCTCCTCAACCACCACCCATGTGCAACAGCACCTGGATGATGCGACGGCAGCCATATTGATTGGTGGAGAGGAGACAGAGTGATTAAGCCAATCAGTATATGGGATTATTAGGAGGCCATGATGGACAGGGGCCAATGGCCAAATTTGGCCAGGATGCCGGGGTTACACCTCTACTCTTTTTCCGAAGGGCATCCAGGGATTTTTAATGACCACAGAGAGTCAGGACCTCGGTTTAATGTCTCATCTGAAGGATGGTGCTTGTTACAGTATAGAGTCTCCATCACTATACTGGGGCGTTAGGACCCACACAGACCACAGGGTGAGCGCCCCCTGCTGGCCTCACTAACACCTCTACCAGCAGCATCCTAGTTTTCCCAGTTGGTCTCCCATCCAGGTACTGAACAGGCTCAGTCCGGCTTAGCTTCAGTGGGAAACCAGTCTTGTGTTAGAGGGTGATATGGCTGCTGAAGTAGTGATGGGCGCTTTCAAAACACAGCATCATGAAACCTTTACGAATCTTTTGTTTCAAATCAGTAGTTCAGAGCGTGTTTTTCAAACCGCCAAAGTCACGTGATTTCAGTAAACGAGGCTTCGTTACGTCATAACTGTTTTGAAAATTCAATGGATCAACCGCGGGGGGGCGATCTCTGTGAGCCCATGAATCATGCAGAGAACCATTGAGCAAGTAGCCTCAGCCTCAGGCGTCAATGCATATGGCACACTTTTCTGGAAACACTTTAGGAGTTTCAAAGTCGTCATCTGATTGGTTGAATTCTACACGATATCCGTGAGATGTGTATGTTTCGTTCTTTAACGGTCCGCTTGGAAACAAATGCCGTGACGTCAAACTCCCTTGTGGAAAAAGAACGCCACCGTGTTTACAACTGTGACAATGAGCGCTTACCAGGATCAACTAAACGCTGGGTTTTCAAACGTATGTGAAGTTTGCAGCTCCATTGTTGCAGTAAACTTGCACAACGTTCTTGAATGAATACTTTATAGATGCACGCCAGTCTTTTATTGCAGGGACATAGACTTTACATGATCAAAACCCTAAACGGAACAAAACAAACTGTGATTGGTTGCGTTACATGTCAGTCAAACGTCCTCTTGGGCGGTCCTTGACCAATGAAAGCTGCGATGGAGTCCAAACCTTCTGCCGTGAGTCTGAAGGTCAGGCTGCGCGAGACTATTGTGCAAGTGTCCATGGGTTTTATCTGATTAGTTTTATACATTTGTAGATGTTTTAATGAGGCATTCCTGTTGAAAAAACCCAGCATAAGCTGGTTAGGTATGTTTTGAAGCATGGCAGCTGGTTTGAGCTAGTGCTGAGCTGGAGCTAGTTTCTTAGGACCAGCACTTGTCCAGCTTAAACCAGCCCATGACCATTTGCCATACCTCAAAACATAACATCAACATTGCACATTACGTCCAAGACCAATCCTAAAATGAGGAAAAGGAAACAGCAGGAACAACAAAAGCAACAAAATATAACACATACGTCACAGACTCAACAACTTCAAGCGAAGAATGAACTGGTGTAGTGTCATTCTGAACAAAATCAGGCCAAAACAAAGTTCGTTTCGGGAGTTCGACACAGCTTGCCAAAGCAAATTTGGAAAACTATGTAAAAAAAGTTTGCTCTGGCTGCGAAACACCTTCGAACAACCATTGGTCCATGGCCATTACGTACTAAGTAGGTGTGGCTCTGAGGCTCCGCCTTCTTTGACGTGGAAATCTTCTGTTCATTCCATTGAGGTAAGACGTCCACAAGTAAAAACATAAACACGCTGGAGAGTCGCTTTATAGTAGAAACTGAACTTAAATAACATACGTATAAATAGCCTCTGCATTTCCGAAAAACAAATCTTGTCAAGTCGATAAGATGAAAATTATGTCGTTTTGTCATGGTTTCTCCTCCTTCACAGAAGCAGAGGTTAATTTCTAGAAAGTAAAATAAGCGAGAAGAATTGGTGTTTAGAGCAACAGAAACAGGAACAATGTGTAATTAGCATGAACAAGCAATGAACGCTCAACTTTGATTACGAACGAGAGAAATCAGGCTGCTTCAGTCCAGAAACTCACTGATGTGCGATTATCTTACCATCGTTTTTCTTCTCCTTCGTCCTTTTTCCCTTCTGGATTCAGAGCCACACTCTCTATGAAATCACAAATATATAATGATTCATAAACGTCGCTGTGCTTATGACTTTATCATCATCATGTGACGATATTATTCACTTTGAGAGAACATGCTGTAAAATTGCACTTGACAAAGACAACAATCCACTGTAAATATAACTGAAGTAAAATTGTGATGTATATGTTTGTAAAGGACTATTGATGTAATTATTTGTAATTATTTGAAACCAACAACTTTTTAATCAGCTTACCTTTCTTGTCTTTATCTCCCGTCTTCTCTGTGCCTTGATAATTAACCAAATAATAAACAATTAGCCATACAATGAAATACAACTCTCTTATATGTTGACAGGGAGTGAACTGGTGCCACAATCCTTCTCTACTTCAATCCACCTGGATTCACTCAATAGTGCACCGGATACTGCTCAGTTACATTTATACAATGATTGTGTTAAAAGCAGCTTCAAGACAAACTGTAATCACTATATACTGTAAATATTTTTTTGAATATTTAAGAAATGTTTATTACATCTTACCGTTGTTTGATGGTTCTGGAGTATATTGTTCTACAGTATAAACTGTGAGAAAGAAAGAAGATCCATGAGTTTATCCATTTCATGAACAATGATTGAAAGAAAATTACTGCTAATAATAAACCATATATATTCATTAACCCTCTGGTGCTCTTTGGTCATTTCTGACCGGAATATTTTCTGTTTTGAAATTCAAAAAATCACAGCTTCATCGGAATGATATGAAGCTTGGTGACTTTTCTAGCAATAGGTATGTAAACACACAAAAAAATTGGGCTCATGATTTGAGCATGCTAATTGGTTGTAAAAAAAAAAAAAAAAAAGTAGTGTTCATTGTCTTCGGTCATAAATGACTGACCATAGGAAATGAATGGGAAATCGGCAAAAACACAAATTCTCCAAATATTTGTGTGTACAATCTACAAATCTGCCACAATGCTGAAAAAAAGTACACCGTAGTAAAGGGGTGACACTCTAAAACATCAAGAGTGTGATATTGACACATCCACTCACACACACGCACACATGCACACTTATACACACTTATATTTCTAACAACAACAACAAAAAAATATATAATACTTGATAATAAATGGTATTTGAGATTTGTTAAATATATATTCAAATCCATCGGAAAAAGAAATCATTAAATGTGTTCAAAAGAGAACTAGGGAATTCTCCCATGAGTGCATGATTTCTTAAATAATTCCAAAAGAGGGCACTAATCTGCCTTCAAAAAAATTATTTTGAAGGCCTAGTCTCTATTTTAACCTGAAATACTGCAATAATAAAAAATAAAAAAAATTACAAAAACATTTTTTTGTATAATTTTCGATGGCAAAAATAGACCATAATTAATGCATAAATATTAAAAAATACAATCAAATCATCTCAAAATACAAAATTAAAAAGAAACAATATTATTGAAGAAAAATAAATTGCATTGGTTTTACTGGGGTGGAGGAAGTTTAATTTTTAGGTGTCCGGTCACTTATGACCGGGAAGACAACCAATGCAACCCCTAAACGAAGAGCACCAGAGGGTTAAATATAAAAATTATTGGCCTAAATGCCTACTCATAAACAAATAAATTAGTGCTTTCAAATTGAATAATCTATATACATATATATACACACAGACACCCACACACATACATATATAGGCCTACCTACCTTTGAAACATGAACAGCAGGCATCAACACGCTCTGGTGTAAAACACAATATGTAATAATTACAAACTGATCAATTATCAGAATAAGGATCAGATTTACTAAACAGGGCAAATTAGCACGAGAACACAATTCCATAGTTCCACAGTTCTGTGGTTCAGTAGATTACACCAAGAGCAGAACAAATTAGCGTCTGGTTTAAATTTTGGGGCGGTAAATAATGGTGCAAACACTAGTAAATTGACGAGCCAAAACTTAAGCTTAGTTCAGACTGCACGATTTTCAAACTCGTCGGATCACGGCTCTTTTCACACTGCATGACTATCTGGGGTAGCATGTGGTCACTGCTGTGTTCACACTGACCGATGGATCGGCGACAGGAGGTTTCACACTGCATGACTGTACAAGAGGAAGAATCGCAGACAGCTCTGTGTCCCGTCCGCAAACTACGTTTCACAACCAAACACACGTGAGAAGTGAGAACGGAAACAACGTGAGATCACACGTGCGCCAGACTGGAGTTCTTGTGCCAGACTGGAATTTTTATTAAAGGTCCCATGGCGTGGATTTTTTATTTTATTTTATAATGTATTCTGAGGTGTACTTATATTGTTAGTATGATTTTTACATCATAAAATGTCATAATTTAGAAATAAAAGGCATTTTTTCTATATTGATGTTTGCCCTCTGGCTGAATGCCCTGTTTCAAGAGGCGTGTCTGCTGCGAGACTTCAGTAAAAACGCCCACTGTTGTGATTGGCTGACATCTTTGCATTTGAAATGAGTGTTAGATCTTGTAGCGGAGGGGGCGTGGTTTATCGAGGTCTACGAGGCACAAGCCTGCCAGACAGACAGATGTTACTTCTCATCAGTTCTCTCAGCACGTCTCAGTTCAGTGAACTGTTGTAGTTACTAGCATATACTTCAGGTCATTCGTTTATTTCTTATCGGAGGGGGTCACTCATGTCAGAAAGTTAGTAACTTTAGTAAATGATGGATCAGCGCTGACTCGAGACGTGAACCGTTTAGAACGATTCAGTTCGATTTGGTGAACTGGTTCGACCGGTTCACTAAAAAGAACCGGTTCGAAAGAACGAGAGACCGGACATCACTATAGTGGACCAGAGACGGAGCAATTGCTAACAAAGTTATATTGTACTGAGTCATGAGAGCGCTGTCAGTGCGAGTTTATTGTGTTTGTATTGTGTTTGTCCCAGTCACACCGAGGCCGTCTTCCTCCTTATTCTACCAACTTTGTAACACATGCAATTTACCATTACAACTGCCGAGATGAACGAGTTATGAGTAAGTATCGATTATAGCATTAATTTTAGATATTTTCCTATCATATGAAAAGCGTCTTTGACGCGCACTGAGTACACAGCGCAAACAAATACACAAAAGCAGTAATCGAATGTAATCCATTTTATTGTGGGAATAGCTGGCTAGCCTAGCCGAATACCTCACGCTTATCCTCTTTCTGCTTAATCTCGCGCCGCGTTTGGCGCCTCCGCTGTGGGCCAGATGCAGTACTGGGGGTCGGGGATGTTGGAGGCCGACCGGACAGTGCAGCCCGAGCCTCGGCGTGCGTGAGGTTTATCTCTAAAGATGTGACTCTGCCGATGTTGAGCAGAAACTCACGACTGTATGCACATTTAAGAACAGATAGACGCGACGAGGACGTACAAAAACACTGACTCACAAGATAAAAAACACGAAAACACCGTTCTGTCGGGAGAGAGAGAAGTCCCAGGACGAATAATACAGTTCTGTGTGAACTTGAATAATTAGCTACACATCAGAAATCACAGATCAGAAGGAACTGAAAAAAGACTTCTGTTTTCATTTGTACATCCAAACACTGAGAAACTGCCAGCATTCACTCGTTCACAAGCCATGATCTCTCGAGGACAAACAAATATTGCGCTCGCATGGGCGTGCCAGATTCTCTGGGCGGAGGATAAGGAGGAAACCGTTCCTGTTATGAAGTCATAACAAGAAAATTTCAGATCAGCTCGTCTGAGCTGTCATTTTCTCAAAGGCAGAGAAAGACAGCCAGAACTCGGTTTACACCCATCAAAATTTCTAGACACTTGGGGACAATATTCAGGCTAGGGGAACTCATATTAATGTTGAAAAAAAATGTCATGCCATGGGACCTTTAAAAATATAGACTGCAGTGCAGAAACTTGCGATCCAAATAGTCTATGCGCTGATTTGTAGCGAAAAGGAGAAAAAGATAAAAGATTATTATATGGTGGAGAAATGGTTGGGGAGACGCAGAGAGCAATGATTGTGTTCTGCAAAGAGAGTTTGAGGTAAATAAATCATTTTGCAATGTGCGGCTGGTCGAGCAAACGGTTTATATATTTGTTAAAATACGGATTTTCTGGTCTATAATTCCTCCCTGAACCTCCAGCTGCCCTCGTCCTCTCATTGGCTGTAGGTCATCGCCAATGTATTTTCAGTAGGAACTCATTTCACACAGATGGAGTTTGAATCGCCGACAGGTCCAGATATTTAGCATGCCAAATATCTCACTGGTAGGGTGACCATATTTTGATTACGGAAAACCAGGACACTCAGCCCGGCAATGAGACACTCAAATTATACTCAAAGTTTACTCAAAGATTCCTTAGGACTTGACAGGACTTGACAGGACAGGACTTGAAAACAGGACGTTTGGTCACCCTACTCACTGGCGTCGGAGACTCATCTGCGATTCTCTCTGATCGCGTCTTTGATCAGTCACACTGTGTTCGGGCATTTGTCTGACCTGTCGGCGAGTCAAAATTTGGGCTAAAATCGGGCAGTGTGAACTTGGCATTAGTAAATCACCTATAAACTGCGGGAGGTTCCCTGGGCTGTAAGTGGTAGACCAATCACAACAGACTGTGTCATTTGACCAATCAGAGCAGAGTAGCTTGTGGAAAGGAGGGATTTAGAGAGCCTGATCCAACGAGTCGTTTGGTTTGAGAATCATTGAAAATTGTGGTTATGTGCAATGTATATTATGAGAATTTTTTTTTTTTTTTTCCTTTGATGCATGTAAACCTGTTGTTGGAGACTCCAAAACTAAATTAGGAGCTTTTAAAATAGCATAATAGGGGCACTTTAAACCACCCGGATTAGTGTAGCAGCGAATACTGCTCAGTTAAATTTATGAAATGATTGTGTTAAAAGCAGCTTCAAGACAAACTGTAATCACATTAGCTTTACTGACAATAATATTTAAGAGATGACAGTTTATTACATCTTACCGTCGTTTGATGATGCTGGAGTATATTTTCCTTCAGTATCATTTATGAGAAAGAAAGAAGATCCATGAGTTTATTTCATGAACAATGAAATTATACATATATACTGTAATGCATATGCAATAAGATCAGCAGCAAAAATAACCCTGTCCACGCCTTTTCAGCGTCTTTAGCAAATCCTGACAGTAGTTCTTAACAGCAAAAGAGGGTTTTGCACTGACGAAACCTGTTAGTAAATCTGGCACTAAAAGTGTTGTTGACTCTGCAACGATTACATTTTTGTGAACATTGCACACGAGTACTACAGAAATAAAAATTAAAGACACACGCGTGCTCTTCTATGTTCCATTTTCCTGCATTAATACCAATATTTGTGCAAAAGCTATGCTTAATTTGTCTGTCAAAATAAACTTAAAATAATCTCTTGAAATTTTTTTTTTTTTTTATAATCCTAAAGCAAAAATTAATGTAATTCTTGGGAGTAAGGGAATCTACAGACTGAAGCTTATAAACAAAATACACATATTCTAAACAATAAAACACAACAGGAAACCTACCTTTAAATTTTCTGTTGCGTTTATACAGGATGACGACGATGATGATGATGATGAGTAAGATGATTACAGCGACAATAACCGTTATCATCTCATGTCCGATTCCCAGGCCTGGTTCATCAGAAGAAACAGAACATTAGCTTCAATCGCTGAATGAAAGATGATACAGTACTTTCATGAAGGCTACAGTTGGCATATTACAAAACACACTTACATGATAGTTATTTAATTTACATAAAATCCATAATGTTTGTAACAGTGTGTGATCAAAAGGTGTGATGAAGATATGACAGAACCATGAGGTTTTGTGCCAATTCTGACAGAGTAGGGCTGGGCATTGGCATACATTTCACGATTAACTTTTTAATGACAATTATGTTTCCATGCCTGTGATTTATTGGATGGGAGGCGTACTACAAATAAGGTTTAGTGAAGCGCTTGACCTGGAAACACCACAGACTCAAAGATCGGTTCTTTGTATTTAAGAATGGATATCGGCTCATCAAAATGAGAATCCATTAAAAACGAGAAATCTATGTTTTTAGCCCAGGCCTAAAACAGAGTATGCTACCAATACAGTAATCTGCAAGGATTGTGAAATACACTATATTGCCAAAAGTTTTGGGACACATGAACTTTAATGACATCCCATTCTCAATCCATAGGGTTTAATATGGAGTCGGCCCACCCTTTGCAGCTCTAACAGCTTCAGCTCTTCTGGGAAGGCTTTCCACAAGGTTTAGGAGTGTGTTTATGGGGATTCTTCTAGAAGCGCATTTGTGAGGTCAGGCACTGATGTTGGACGAGAAGGCCTGGCTCTCAGTCTCCGCTCTAATTCATCCCAAAGGTGATCTATCGGGTTGAGGTCAGGACTCAAGTTCCTCCACACCAAACTCGCTCATCCATGTCTTTATGGAGCGACGCTTTGTGCACTGGTCAGTCATGTTGGGACAGGAAGGGGCCGTCCCCAAACTGTTCCCACAAAGATGGGAGCATGAAATTGTCCAAAATGTCTTGGTTCCTTTCACTGGAACTAAGGGGTCAAGCCCAACCCCTGAAAAAAAAAACACCCCATAATCCCCCCTCCACCAAACTTTAACAGCATATTTGTATCCTTCGCTGCCTTTGATATCCCACAATCCTGTGCTTTCCATTCTGTGACAGTTGAGCTGGAAAAAAAAGATGGCGTCCGAAGGTTGCGTTTGCTGGTCAGTTTGTGTGTAAATGTAAGTTTTTTTGACCAACATTTTCACTTCTGATGTCATTTCTAGCGAGAAATTACTAATGTAGTGATTACGTAGTATGCGTTTAGTTCACACCAAAGCTCTCTCTATTTTGCTGTACATCATTCGTTTACACGGTTACACTGCCTAAGAAGTCTGTGCCTTCATGCACAAACACTGCCTTACAAGCCATTGTCTGATAAGGCAGCGATGCGTTATCAGATGCGAAAACCTGCCTATAGGTTTTCGGACGCAGCCGGTGAAACGGTACCAGTGCTTATACTGGGGGAATATCGCTCGGCTGGAAAAGGCTCTCAGCCAATCAGATTCGAGAACCAGAAACAACTGTTGTATATAAAGATATAATCTCAGGTTTACCTGAAAATGAATTGCGAGTAAATCTGACAACTTCTTTTTGTGAAATGTTGTCCTTTAAAATAAATTACACTTGCTTTGATATTTTATTATCTGATTCTGATCTGATTTTTAAGGATGATGTGGGTGTCCAAATACTTGTGAATGTGAATACAATATCTGAACAGTCAGATCTCAGCACCACCTAAACATAAAAATGAATCTGAATCTCTCAGTGACTTTCCTCTATAATAAGTCATGTTGAAGTAAAATCGCAGTCTCACCTTTAAACAGATCTCTCTCATAGACCCGATCACTGGTCCCTTTACTCACGCCGTTATCGAGTGTGCAGGTGTAGAAGTTTCCTGGATGTCCATTTTTTTTAACTGTGAGGGATTCTCCAATGGTGATTGCTGAGCCCTTCAGTATATGATCAGTAGAATTCTTCCAGATGATTGTTTCACTGTACTCGCATCTTAAATACACAACATCAGGGTTATCAGTCGGCTCTATATTTATCTCAGGTTTGGGGACCCGCTCTGTGAAAGAAACAATGAGAACGTTCAGTCCACAGAGAAAACAAAGTAAAATCAAAAACTACTACACTAGCCTCGGAAAAAGTGTTGTGTTCTTTTAATACAAACTATCACTTAATGTACTATTGTACTAAACCAGGGATGGGCAATTCCTGTCCTCGAGGGCCACTGTCCTGCAGAGTTTAGCGCCAACCCTGATAAAACTCGCCTGCCTGTAGCCTTCTAGTAATCCTGAAGACATTGATTAGCTGGTTCAGGTGTGTTTGATTAGGATTGGAGCTAAACTCTGCAGGACAGTGGCCCTCAAGGACTGGAATTGCCCGCCCCTGTACTAAACTGTTCATTTGGATGTTTACCATGGTAGTAGTACCTTAAAGTATGGTAAATATCATGGTGCATGAATATCAGTATCAGTGTATTATCTAAAAGTACAAAGATATAGAAATCAGATGCCATCACTGTACCATGATTTGCAGAGGACGCTGCTAAAACTCAAGATATGTCTTTAATCTCTAAGTATAGTTGTGGTAATCATTAGTTCACCATGTTACTAGTCATATATCATGGTATTTCTCCCATCACAGAATACACAACACTGCCACACATACGGTTATTTTCATCAGAGGAATAATAATTGTTACGTTTAAATTCAATTTAGCCTTTATACAAATACAAATAAATACTGATAAAACTATGGAACAAAGTATCACTACTTATACAATTTAAAAAAGCTTTATAATAATATGATGATAAAATTAGACTTTTAAAGTATTTCAATAATCAATATTCACTCACTCTTAACAGTCAATGTGAAGTTTTGCTCCTGCGCTTTACTGTTGATCTCAATGGTATAAACTCCACTGTGTTCGACTTTTAAATCAGTGATAGTGATTTGTCCAGTCTTCACATCAAAAGTTGTGATGCCTTTGAATCTTGGATTCGGGATGACTAAACCGTCTTCATCCCATTCAATAGCCTTGACAACAACATCACTACTGTTTCTGTGTTTCCAGCAAATGCTGCTGACAGGAGGAGGAAGAGGTTTGTCTGGACGAAAAGAAACTTTATCATCACCCACTGCTTTCATCACATCTTCACCTGATGAATAAAATTTGAGAGAGTGTGTAAGTCAACATTCAACAAGCACGTCTTTAAAAAAAAAAAACATTACAAACAATGACCATGACAATAGTAATTTCCACAATATGGTATACATTTTGTTGAACAAATATAAACTACAACAAGTAGAAATAGACGATATGCAGGTTTTCCTTTAGCCCATTTCTGTTTATGTATTTCCCCATAATCAAACAAAGATGAACAATAAAGGCCACATTTGGTGGTAATCTTTGTCTATTAAAATAAAAAATACATCTGCACACATCTGCATCAGTACAAAATCAAAAACAGTGTAGACCAGATGGAGCATTTTAAAATGTAGGCCACTTTTCTCATCTTATTTCTTATGCAATATTTTTAGGCAACCATGCATTTATGTTTTATACGATATTAGGCTGTATTCTGTTTAACTTCCTAATAAAGTCATTATTTAATCGGTGACCAAAACCTAAACTTAACAACTACCTTACTAACTATTTATAACAGTCATTAGGAGTTTATTGAGGCAAAAGTTGTATTTAATCATTTCATTCCATCAGTAATAATAATAACTCCTTTAATTGCAACATCAGGTCTAAGACAAGTCTATTAATTTCCTTTAAACAGACATTTTAAAGCACCAAACACCATACAATATTCGTCTTTAGGGATTATTGGAATATTATACATTTCACGAAATTCTACATAGTTATACAGGTGCTCATTTTCATGAAATAACTGTTTAATGAAACTGTTTTATTAAACAAACAACAACAGAGTTTTATGTCTAAACGTTATATGTCTGTTATTCCAAATTATACATCGGTTTGGAGAAATGTTTAAATTAAATGTAATCAAATTGCAAAGTAAAAGCAATTCCCGCACATTTTTTCATATAGCTAGTCTCGTTCCTGACTAGTTTCCGGTGAACACGTCAAAGGCCACACAAAAAGTACCTAACGGTCCCTATAATGTAAAAAAAAAAATGTTAAGAAGAAGAAGAAGAAGTAGTAGCCTATAATGTATATTTGGGCATAGTATTCTATCAAGATATGTATAAAATACATGTAAGGAACACAATATATAAATATGATTATTATAGTGATATATTAAAGTAACCATGTTATAATCATCTGGAATACACGTGTTTTACACTACCTGTAGCTAATAATTTAAAATAATAACCTAAACAAATATAGGCCACGACAGAGACTGTCGTGAATATAATTATCTAAAATACACCGCATTATATTATATTTTAAAACTGAACGGCTTGAAGTAGCCAAGATCGATGTTAACCAGCCAACCAGTTAACGGATCGTGTAACTTTACCTGAAGCGGCTCCTGAGGCGATGAACACAACGAGGAGGACGGCCGTCGAGTATCTTAGAAGAAACATCTTCATACAAAGTACACTTTAATGTGCTTTTCTTCTATAGTTTACACATAAAATAGGCTCATGTCTGAGTGAAATAGCTGAGGCTGCATGAGGTAGTCCAAACAAATGAAACCGAAAGGAGTTTGGCGTTCAGCGGTTTAAAGAGATAGTTCACCCAAAAATGAAAATTAGCCCATGATTTAGAGTGAAGCACAACCTAACGCTTTTTGACTTTCTCAGTTTGTGTAAATCCACCTGGGGTTCAGAGTATTTCTTTTTTCCCACATTAATTGCACACATGTCTAGTACAATTATGTTGTTTTGTTTCATTTTAAAACAGTGCACACTTTTTTCTTGATTTACCCCGAAAGAAAGGAAGTGAATTAGGTGGGGTACATTGTAACATGTGGTGAGGCACAGTGTAACACGACCAAAGGACGGCTTAAAATGTTACCTGATATAATAAAAAAAAATATACAAGACAAACTAAAATATTTTGTCAACAAAATACAATTATTAACTTTTTAAAATAAAATAATGGCATTTTTTAATCATTTAAAAATATACACATTTTTGAGTTTGAAACAAACACATCGCTAAATAGCCTACAGCTATACAGCATAGTTCAAAACATAATAATGATTAATAATTTCTGAACATTGACTCTCAGTCATTATTCACCCTTTTCTCATGGTTTCTCAAAATAATTAATTAAAACATAAAATATAATGGCATATTTCTAATAGGGGCTCATTGTAACGCAGTGTTACAAGTACAACCATAGACTGTAAATAAATATGGATGTAGTGTCCGTGACGTCACCCGTAAGATTCTGATGAGCAGTTTTGAAGTGTAAAGTAGGGTCGAGCTGGCTGTCGCCATCTTGTCAGCGTGTCATCGCGCGTCTCTCACGGATAACAGAAAATGGGCAAAGAGGCGGGACGTGGGCGGAGCTTAAGTGACGTGATGACTAATAGACAGCAGACAAACGGCAATCCACCTGTCACTCAAAGTGGCCACGCCCTTAATTATGCATAACTTTAAGGCTTTATATAATGTAAACGAATGAGTTATAAATAAATTCACCCCCTCACAGTCGTCATGAAGGGCAAAATTAGCCGTATAGACCAAAACCACAATCTGTCCAAGACTGTAAACATGTGTTCTTCTGCTGTAAAGTTGGCCATTTTAACATGAGCTGAATGAGATTCTGCTCCTTCTAGTGGCCAGTCCATGAATTGCAGTTTAAGTCACTTCCGTAATGGCTTCAAGAGAAACTGCGGGAGGTTGCAGCTTGGTTACAACACACCCCTGCACAACTGGGATTTAAACCTTGACTCGAGTCTTCTGCTGATAAGATCAGCATTAAAGAACGATCTCAACCGTCAAAATGAGCAAGTACTAAGAATATCAACATATTTGGATATATAATGTTGTTATGGCAACTAGTAAATACACTAAGTTTCGTCATTCTGGCATGTGTGGAAAGGGTTAAAACATGCGTGTTACAACTAACCCCACATTAGGTTGTGCGCTCCCCTACTTCCCCTTCAGTCATCCTAGGTGTATATGTCACATCTGTTCTGTGTCTTGCACGTGTGGGACTTTTATGTTGAAGTTTATTTGTGACTAGGTTCTGTGTTCTTTTCTGTGTCCTGTTCCTGTGGAGTTTTGTAGTTCTTTGTAGTTTGTCATGTTGATTAGTTTCCCAGGTGTTTCCCATTCACCACACCCCTTGTTAGCCTTGTTCCCTTGTGTATAAATACCCCTGTGATTCGGTTGTTCTCTGTCGGTCGTTGTTTCATGTCATGCAGGTGTATGCTGTTCTCCGTGGTTTCTCTCAGTGTTATTTTGTTCCTGGTTTTTGATTGTTTATATTTTGTCATCTACATTCAATTCCCCTGCTTTTGGATCCTCATCTCTGCCTGCCGTCTTTGATTCCCTTGTGTTCCTTGACGGTATATGACATTCTTCGTTCAGACGAATACAATCAGAGTTACATTAACAAATGTCCTGGCTCTTCCAAGCTTTATCATGACAGGCTGTTTCGGTTTTAAAGCCTATAAAAGTGCATCCATCCATTATAAAAGTGCTCCATACAGGTCCAGGGGGTTAATCAAGGCCTTCTGAAGCCAATAGATGTGTTTGTGTAAGAACTTTACTAACTGTAATCTCTGACTTCTGCTAACAGTCTACGCATGTTTGCGAGAGACACGAGAGCCAGGAATTTTTTTAAAGGGGTGGTAAAACACATTCTTTTGAAGGCTTGATTGTGTTTGTGGGGTGCACTGTAACATGTGTTCATGCTTCGGTTTTAATTTTTTTTATAATTTTTCATATATTTTACCTTTATTCTACACTGCTCTGTCCCTCCTGTAAAAACGGTCTGATGGTTTCCGGGTTCTATGAAGCCAGTCCCTCAAAAATACGCAATGGGCTCAGATTGGTTAGCTGGCCCAGTGTGTTGTGATTCGCTAACCGCCTAGTGCACGTTTGTCGGAAACGTCTCGGCCCCTTACCTTTACCGGTAGACTGTGCTTTGGTCAGTATTAGAAACAATGGCGTCAATAAAACCATACCAATCTGAGCCCGAATGAGACCCAGGAACATTTTAGTGAAGATGATCGAGCAGAATCTGTTCAACCTGTTCATCGCTTCTGAATGGCACTGTTACTTTTGTATTTTTAGAACGATTATAGCCAAATATCTGTCGTAAGAACTATTAACCCAAAACTAACACTAAACATTGGCTTTACTATAGTAGACAAATCAAACACAGAACCATGTTTAGCATGCCTGTAGATAAACAATACATAAAAGCTCTAATCAAAGAATCATTTACACTAACTCCAAGTTCGCTGTTGAGATTTAAAAAAGTTTGTAACGTTAGGTGTTTGTCGGATAACGTTAAGTATGAATGAGTATGAATATGAATAAGTATAAATAACAAACTGGTTTGCAGAGCTAAACAGCGTTTTCATTTGTTTACTTCCTTGCTACAACGTACAATTAACAATACGATTTATTACAGGAAAACACATCGACGAAAAATAAATCATACTTACAGGTTGTGGCCCGTAAACAGCTTCTGTTTTTAAATCCATCTTTCAGGAAAAGTCGTTGTGCGAATCCTGCATTGAACTCGCGAAGATTGTGGAAGCTTTCCTCCGTGAAATGTGCAGCACAGAGAGCGAGATTTGGGTAATAATTATGAGGGACCGAGTTAAAATACATTTTAACCATTGATCCCATCTCCCCCGTCCCTAGGAAGGCTGAACAAAGTGGACCTGCAATCCGGATGAAAATAGCAGCGTTTTGTCGGCATTGCGGCAAAAACACTCCAGCCTACTAACTATACCACAACAACTCTTCCCCACAGCAATACAAAATGGCCTCGCCCCCTTATTTAATATTCTCGGAGGAGGGGTTTATGTAAATATTGGGACTGGTGATGTCTGGAATGTCTGTAGTCCCTACCGGCCGTTTGCTGTAGTCCTTATGCTGGGTACACACCAAAAGATTTTTTACATCTTATAAGATTTTCAAAATGTGTTAGACCACACACATGAGGACAAATAATCCTAGATAAAACCGTTTTGCTCCTATAGTGTGTCATGATGTGACAAAGACAGCACACCACACACAAACAGATTTTCAACCAGAGTCCCGACTGTAAACACAGGAAATCTTGCAAAATCTTGCGAGACTTCAGAATAAGCATGGCGGTGATTGGCACAAATATCGATTTCGATCTTGATTCAATATCCATTCATATAGCCTACTGTAAGGAAAGTTTGCCTTTTTAGCACTATTTTAAACTTTTCTTGGGTAAATTATATTTTCTTGCATTCATTAATATTCACTTGTGTGTGCTTATATAAGTAGCCTATCATTAAAAAATATTAGGATGTAAATTGTTAATGTTTTAAAATGTCACATTTAATGAAATCTAGTGTTTTATCATAAATATGTATTTAAATGACAACCTTAAAAATAAGTAAGCAGTTATGATCTGCAATACTTTGAGCAACCAGACTATATACATGTATATGTATTAAAGAGCCATTCATCCACCTGGTGGGTAATGACATTACAAATAAAAATAATTTTTCCAGCCACAAAATGACTCTACTTTTCCTCTTTGCATTGGAATGCTCTGTTTTAACCTTAATTACTACACTAATTGTAATATAAATAATAAAAATATATATATATATATATTAAGAGGTCATTAATTGACCATAATTATTGCACAAATAGTAGGCCTATATAGTACCAAAAGATATCCTCAAAATATTCAATAAATATTATTAAACTAAAATAGGACATTTATTTAATTGAAAAATAATGTACAAAGGTGTATAGTCACATTTGATCACCAATGAGTATGAGTGTGACCAATTAGGAATACCTGAGGCTAAATACAAGAAAAACATTAACATTAATGTAACAATGTTGCGTATATCATCACTCCTCATAATAAAATGATACTGTAAAAGTAGTTGACGTAATAATCAATGCAAACTACGCTGTACTGTTTACCAAAACTTGCTGCAAACACCTGAATAGTGATATGAAGCTGTTGTGCATTCAAATGTATCAGCGCAGCTTTTTTTCCACGTCTCTGGCTTTAACTTTTATGCCACATTAGCGCCAAAACGCTATATTTATTGTTTGAATTTCGTATTCAATTTTAAAAGCTTAGACTTTCAAGTTTCATATCCAAAGCAGGGTTGAGAGAAAGAGAGAGAGACGCATGAGTGACAGAGAGATGGAGAGAGAGAGCAGGAAAAGGAAATGCGTGTTTTAAATAGCGTTAAAAAGTTAATGAATAACAACGACCAATATGTGGCGGCCGGTTGATTCTGTGGCACACCGCCACTAATTAGTCTATGTGTGGGAAACACTGATGTTACAGAGTGAGCTAGAGGTGAGTAATGGTAAAAAAAAAAAAAATTCACACTGCTATGTTTTTTTAAATAATTGTTGTCCTCAGGTGTCACTTGGAAAATATATATCATTCTCTTTGAAATTGCCTTATTAAATAAACTTTAAATAATTGTTTTTATAGTCTGAGTTATAGTCAGTTCATGACTATTTCATCTCTCAGCGTGCTTTCGGATTGAATATTATTTCATTTCACGTGAGTGTGCGCGCGTTTGTCCTCGGGGTTCCCCCCACACATCAGGATTTCTGATCGTAAATATTCAACATGTTGAATATTTACGATTCGTGATCGGGACGGCTCCGACGTTCTTCCGAGCAGGTTCGGACACTCTTAACACACTTCACACCACAGGAAAATCTGATAAGATAATCCTGAGAACCATCAAGATAATCGGGACAAAGCTAGGATTGTCGGAAGGGGGGAAATCGGCCCAAAATCAGCCCCTATTATCTTTTGGTGTGCACCAGCATTAGAAATTGATTTCTTTAAAAGCAAATATTTCCCTTTGCTTTAAACTTTGAACGTTGTAACTTTGCAGATGTTGTTCATGCTCAAACAGCAACATTATACGCTAGCTAATGTTAGAAAAGTGAAATCGTGTTTTACCACCCCTTTAATGTTTTCATCTTGTGGCCGTCCGAGAACACTACCACATCCACTTAGACTTGGTAAACCCAGCCCGATCTGCCGGCGATTTGAATTCACCCTGCAGCTCAAACTGGAAACCTGTACGTCTTTCTACTGATTCTGTTACAAATTTGTGGGGACCAATCACAAACCGGCTTATCCACCTGGCGCACTATTGGAGAAGGGGCTCGCTGCAGCCTGCGGTGGATGTCCAACCCGGCCCACATCCAAGTGTGACGTCAGAGGCCAGGCCAATGCCGCCCTGCAGCCGATTTTTAAGATTTTATTGGTCATAATAATCACAGTAGAGACTGCCTCTACACCAAACACTGATCCCTAAACCTACCCATCACTGTAACGAATTAAGTACTGATTGCCTACACCAAACTACCCGTAACTGTAACCAATGAAATTATCTGCAGGGCGGGATTTCTGACGTCACACTTGGATGTGGGCGGAGTTGGATATCCACCGCAGGCTGCAGCGAGCCCTACTTGGACTATTGCCGGGTTTAACACGATGACAGATGCGATGGATCGTTGGTCTGATTGGTTAATTGAAGGACTATACAATTGCGTACAGAGTCATTTGAACTATGCTCGTTTATCACGCCTCTTGTGCCGTAGAAAATACAGAGCAGACCCAGACCAATGTTCAATCTTAAATTGAGCTTGATCTGGTGATAGCCAGACAAACATCCACTGCCACTGGCAGGCAATACGCCTACAATCTTTAGCTAAGAAGACGTATGGCTAAAGCTAAAGCTATGCATTTTAATGGAAAAATATAGTAAATTTATCTTTTAATTATAAATATTGTATTATATTGTTGTTCATATGGCAAGCAATTTTTACTTTTATTCAGTTGCAGGATATAAATTCTTGATGTCAACGAGTCAACATCCATTAGTTAAAATTGCTAATTCTTGATATCAGGAAATAGCTTTCTACTAGTAAAATAATTGATTTTTGATATCAATAATTCGATTGTCACTATGACTCTTAATTTGTGATATCATGAATGTGATTGTTACTAAGCAAGCCATTTTAGATATCTGAGATTACTCTCCTGATTATTGATATCAGAAATAACATTTCAACTATAATGACAATTGAATTCTTGATATTTATATTTTTACTAGTAACAAAGTAAAAACATTGATTTAAAAAATATATTATTTTTACTAGTAAGAAGTGTATTTCTGATGTGAAATTGTAATTTCAAATACTAAGAAATCAATTCTTGATATCAACAATTGAGTTTGATTGGCAGCCTATGGTGAGATTTCACTAGTGAAAATACAATTACAGATATCGATTATAGTTTTAACTAGATTAAATTTAATTCCTGATAGCAAGAATATTTCAGTGACATCATTGTTGATACAAGAAGTCGTCCTGGGAATGAATAAAAGTCAAAATGGCTTCCCATATGAAAAAATAAATAAAATAACAAATAAATTAGACTTGAATTGTAATGATTTATGGCGGCTGTGTTTATGCCTAGTAATGATAATGCTTTTTAATGAATGAAGGTTAACAAAATATAAAGATTTTAATAAATAAGTGTATTCTTTTCTATGGCTTCGATATTCAAAGAATTAAATAACAATAAAAAAAATTAGTGACTAGACTGCTATCCTTGCCAAATAAAGCTGTAGATTCAAATCGAAAATATTTATTTGTTAGTAAAAGAAACAAAAATAAATCTTTTTAGTAATTTTAGATTGTTAGAAGGAATACACACCAGCCTCAGGACCACAGAAACAGCAAGTGAGGGAGAGACGGTACAAATATAGACTATTAATTAAAAATAAAATGCCGTTACACACAAACTACCACCCACCTACTTATATAAAGAAAGAAAATTGCTTACAGATTATTATATCTTATGACGCACACAGCAAACCAACCACAGTCACATCACAACTCAATCCACAGTGAATAAGAGTTCCTGTTTGAGGGAAGCATGTCCTCATGACGGGAAAATGGAGAATTAATACAGGAGAAACATACAAACACAGCAACACATACTACAGCACATCCATAGGTGTAATGTGCAAAAAATCCCTCTCCAGAACATTTTCATTCAACGTTCCCAGCTGGTGGAACGATCTGCCCACCGCCATCCGAAATGCGGATTCATTGACAACATTCAAAAGTCAACTAAAAACTCATCTCTTCCGTGAGCACTTAACCTCCTAAAAAAAAAAAAAAAAAAAAAAAAAAAACAACTTTCCTTTCCTCTTTTCCTCCTCTTTCCCGCCCTACTCTAACCTGTGCTACACTGAGAAATGTACACGGACCAAGTATTTCAGGCACTTGTTGCGCTCACTCGACTCTTCACGACCAATCGCTTATTGTACCCCCAAGTTGTAAGTCGCTTTGGATAAAAGCGTCTGCTAAATGCATAAATGTAATGTAAATGTAAATGTAAATGTAATGTAATGTACAAAAACAAAATTGCTCATTTTTAATGTACATTTTAAAACATAGCAAGTTGATATAGACTAAGATCCATTTGTTTTGTGATATTGCACATATTAATGATTTTCCATAAGAAATGAAGTAAGAACGTCTGCCAATTCCACCAAATGGTTGAAACATGTAATCTGTATGAATTAAAATTACTTTTAACATTTAAAAACAGACAAAATTCCACAGCTTGTGTTGGTAAAACTGACTTAGTAATGCACAACACAACATTGGAATTTGGAAAAAAAAAAAAAAAAAATTTGAATTTAAAACTTGGCAGAATTGGCAGACGTTCCCTTAGCGTGGTGGCAGCGGGTCAAAGCGTTCTCGAGTATAAATATGCACCTATAATGTACCTAGGTGATTTTGAATAGATTTCATGTCGATACACAATTGCACACTTAAAACTGATCGTAGTGTTTAAATATTTGGCGACTCTATAGAACAATGCAAGGAAAACTAACTTTACCGCACTCAGAGTCCCCTAGTGGTCGGGAGCATTTCCGTTGTGTTGTGTTGCGGCTTTATTTTTTTGTGTTGTGGATTGATTTCGTTGTGTTGTGAACTTATGTATGCTTTTTAAATTTCGTTGTGTTGTGCACTACTGGGCCACTGTACATTACCCTGTTTACCTCACCCTATATAAACCTAGTTATCTCAGTCATTCATGGCGAAGTCTTGTCTAGTGTAACACTGCAATTCTGAGTGTTCTTCCCGGTTTCATGTCTTTTGGTTTTTGGATTTCTTGCCTGTTTCTGGATTATGCTTTGCCCGTGTTCCCTGCCTTGTTGTGTTTGTTTGGACTGCCTTCCTGTCTTTTGACCTTGCCTGTACTTTTGACTATGATTGTGGATTACCCTCTTAATAAAGCTGCATTTGGCTCCTCAACCTTCATGTCTCAGAGCAGTACGTTACAGAAGACTTCACCCTGAATGACTGAGATAACCAGATTTATATAGGGTGAGGTAAATTGGGTAATAAGACACATGTGCATGTAATCAGAGATGATGAGGAGCAGTGAGTTATGGGAAATGTAGTTTGTGATGGAGTGACAGTCCGGGGTGGAGTGCCCTCTGGTGGTAACCAGCTCTTTCCTTTTCTTTAATGTTAAAGGGTTAGTTCACCCAAAAATGAAAATTCTGTCATTAATTACTTACCCTCATGTCGTTCGACACCCGTCAGACCTCCGTTCATCTTCAGAACACAAATGAAGATATTTTAGTTGAAATCTGATGCCTCTGAAAGGCCTCCATTGGCACAATGGCACGGTTCACTCTCAAGACCCTTAAAAGGCACTAAAGACGTCGTTACAAAGTCCATCTCACTACAGTGGTTCTACAATAACTTTATGAATCGGCGAGAATAGTTTTTGTGTGCAAAAAAACCCTAAATAACGACTTATATAGTGATGACGATTTCAAAACAAGGCATCATGAAGCTTCGAAGCGTTATGAATCACTGAGCCGAATCATGATTCGGATCGCGCGTCAAAACGCCAAACTGCTGAAATTTGGCGATTCAAACCGCTGAATCGACTCACTGATTCATAACGCTTCGAAGCTTCATGATGCCTTGTTTTGAAATCGTCATCACTATGTAAGTCGTTATTTAGGTTTTTTTTGCGCACAAAAACTATTGTCGCCGATTCATAAAGTTATTTTAGAACCACTGTAGTGAGATGGACTTTGTAACGACGTCTTTAGTAGCTTTTAAGGGTCTTGAGAGTGAACCGTGCCATTGTGCCAATGGAGGCCTTTCAGAGCCATCAGATTTACACTAAAATATCTTCATTTGTGTTCCGAAAGATGAACGGAGGTCTGACGGGTGTCGAACGACATGAGGGTAAGTAATTAATGACAGAATTTTCATTTTTGGGTGAACTAACCCTTTAACCAATTACCTCAAAATTGGCTCCATTCTTTTTCTTTTTTTTTCAACAATCTAAATCAATGGATAAAACAATTTGTTTTCTCACTAAATATCTGATTTCACACATAAATATGTCACATTATGAAAGTGATTTCAGTAATTCAGCTTAAGTGGGACTGGGGTTTGAATGTTTGTTTTGAGTTGTAAGAAAATATTAAGCACAGCTGAAAGAAATGTTTCAAATGTTTTATAAGATTAAACACAATTACCGTATAAAGGTGGTATAAACATGAAAATGATGATAAAAACCATGCAGATCAAAACAATGGCAATCCAAAAAATGACAAATGTCCTGTTTAAATTTAATAAAAAACATATATCAAACAAATTCAACACATTTACATGATCAGAATTACATCTTTAAAAACACACTGTGGTATTTAGAGATCACCCAATAAAAGAGGAAGAGGAAGAAACCGCAAACATGCTCTTTCATGAAGGCTTCGACAAGCAAGGCCAACCACAAGCATTGCATAATGTTGTTCTCTCTTCTGATAAATGACACTTCCTTTGATATTTTATTATCAAATTCTAATGCAATCACATTCAGATATTTTTAAGCATGACGTGACCGTCCAAACGCCTGTTTGGAAAATCTCAGCATCACCTAAGCTTAAAAAAGTCAATAATGTTGAAGTAAAATGCTCTCATCTTTAAACAGATCTCTGTCATAGACCGGATCACTGGTCTCCTCACTCTCTGTGAGTGTGTAGGTGTAGAAGTTTCTGGATTTCCTTCATTTTTGACAACTAAAGACTCCTTTCGGTTGGTCAGTGTTTCTCCAGTCGAATTCTGCTAAATGATTGGTTCACTGTACTCGCATATTAAATACACAACATCAGGGTTATCAGTCGGCTCTGTTATCATCACAGGTTTGGGGACCGGCTCTGTGAAAGGTATCAGAAGTGAATACCATGGCATTTACTCAATTTTAATACAAACCATTCAAAGAAAGTACTACCATGTTTTGGA
Organism: Gobio occitaniae; assembly: GCA_033150135.1. NCBI lineage: Eukaryota > Metazoa > Chordata > Actinopteri > Cypriniformes > Gobionidae > Gobio > Gobio occitaniae. The sequence goes on from JARQWZ010003189.1 coordinate 54,602, forward strand.
CATGTACCATAGTATTCTTTAAAGTACTTGGTATGGTTTTTACAATCTGATACCCTAATTGTAACATACAATACAATAACAGTAATCGATCAGTGCAATATATACCGTGATACCTGGGGCCCGTTTCAGTAAGGTTTCAGTAAAAAAAAAATGTTTTAAATGTATGTACATTATTAACACTAATACTTTGTATTATATTACTTTTGCATCAAATTACAAAAAACAAGTTACCACTGCTGTATCACTCATGAAGAATTAAACCATTTATTAATGATTACTGCATCAGCAACTAATGAACATTCTAGATGATTAATAGAGTAAGTAATATATGATTTGCTATTAATTAAATGTGTCATTAATTCCCTAATAACATATTATATTAAGTAATAGTGTAAATTCATGTGTTAATTACCACAATGGGTCAAAGCCATCCATTTCAACTTCCAGTTGTCTGCTTTAATTAATCATTAGCTAATGATTTGCAAAGGTATTATTATGTTGTGACTTTACTTGATGAGGCACATGCTATTAATTAATTGTTTAGTAACATGTCATTGTGGTTATGGCTTTCAAATTAATTTTGAATTAGTAAATAGTCATGTGCCTGTCACATGTTTGGTCTGTTTTGTTCCTTGCACTTCCTAGTTTCATTTGTCACGTGTTCCCTTGTCTGAGTTTCCCGCCACTTGTCGGTTTCCTTAGTTACCCCCCCCCCCCCCCCCCCCGTTAGTCTAGTTCGGTTCAGCTGTGTTTAATTAATCTTCTCCTGTATCACCTGTCCTTCATTTACCCAGTCATCTGTGTTTGTATTTAAGTTCCTCTTTGTTCATTCATTCTTGGTCTGGTCACGTTTATGTTTGCGTTTGCGTTAATGTTTAGTGAGTATCCTGTTTATTAAACTTCATTTGAGTATTCTACTTACCTGTCTTTGTCTTCCTGCCTGAGCTCACCCGTGACAGATGACCAGACCACACAAAGGATATATGAAGATAGCCTCCATTAATGTTGGCCCTGAAGAGGGAGGGCAACTACTTGAAGGAGGTACTGTCTTCATCTTTCAGGATGGCAGGTGTCTAGAGGACTATGTGGAGAAGTTTTTAGACACATGCCACCAAGCCACATGCAGTGAGCTCACGCTTATGGAGGGATTTTGGTGGGGGCTGGTCGAGGAGATCCGCTACGTAATGCCTCGAGGAGATGCGTCATGGACGCTGGAGCGGTTCATCAACTTTGCACTCTGGATAGTTCGAGGTTGGCAGAGTGGATGTAGACATCATCACTACCGTCCAGCTTCACTCCACACCGGTTCTGCAACCAGTCCCTGACCTTCCATCAGCAGTCACAGCTACGTCAGAGAGTGAGAAGTGGCTTATAGACTTCTGGAGGGAACCGGCCACTCCATGTCTCGATGAGCCCGCTCCAGCCTTCGTCGAGCCCGCTTCAGCCTTCGTCGAGCCCGCTCCAGCCTTCGTCGAGCCCGCTCCAGCCTTCGTCGAGCCCGCTCCAGCCTTCGTCGAGCCCGCTCCAGCCTTCGTCGAGCCCGCTCCAGCCTTCGTCGAGCCCGCTCCAGCCTTCGTCGAGCCCGCTCCAGCCTTCGTCGAGCCCGCTCCAGCCTTCGTCGAGCCCGCTCCAGCCCTCCTAGACTTCCTGGACTCCGCTCCAGCCCTCCTAGACTTCCTGGACTCCGCTCCAGCACTCCTGGACTCTGCTCCAGCCTTCCTGGACTCCGCTCCAGCACTCCTGGACTCTGCTCCAGCCTTCCTGGACTCCGCTCCAGCACTCCTGGACTCCGCTCCAGCCTTCCTGGACTCCGCTCCAGCCCTCCTAGACTTCCTGGACTCCGCTCCAGCCTTCCTGGACTCCGCTCCAGCCCTCCTAGACTTCCTGGACTCCGCTCCAGCACTCCTGGACTCCGCTCCAGCCTTCGAGCCCGCTCCAGCCTTCGACGAGCCCGCTCCAGCCCACGAGACCTCCCCATTCCAGGAGCCCTCCACTCCACTCCTGAATCCCCCAAAGAAAATTTTGGGGGGGGGCCATGTACCTGTGGGTGGGGCTCTGGGTGGGGCTCTGGTTTGGCCTAGGCGCCTTAAGACTCCTGCTCCGCTCAAGGCTCCAGATCCGACCAGGTCTCCTGCTCCGCCCAAGGCTCCAGATCCGACCAGGTCTCCGGCTCTGCCCACGGCCCCTGACCCGCCATGGCCACCCACGGCCCCTGACCCGCCATGGCCGCCCACGGCCCCTGACCCGCCATGGTCGCTCACTGCCCCTGACCCGCCATGGCCGCTCTCAGTTCCACCCTGGAGGACCCAGTCAGTCAGACTCCAGTGCTCCCGGCACCAGGACTCCAGGGTGCCCACCCTCCCTCCCCTGTTGGACTTCTACGGCGCGAGGACGCGCCTACCGGGAGGGGGGTGTTATGTCACATGTTTGGTCTGTTTTGTTCCTTGCACTTCCTAGTTTCATTTGTCACGTGTTCCTTTGTCTGAGTTTCCCGCCACTTGTCGGTTTTATGTCACATGTTTGGTCCGTTTTGTTCCTTGCACTTCCTAGTTTCATTTGTCACGTGTTCCCTTGTCTGAGTTTCCCGCCACTTGTCGGTTTCCTTAGTTACCCTCCGTTAGTCTAGTTTGGTTCAGCTGTGTTTAATTAATCTTCTCCTGTATCACCTGTCCTTCATTTACCCAGTCATCTGTGTTTGTATTTAAGTTCCTCTTTGTTCATTCATTCTTGGTCTGGTCGTGTTTACGTTTGCGTTTGTGTTAATGTTTAGTGAGTATCCTGTTTATTAAACTTCAATTGAGTATTCTACTTACCTGTCTTGTCTTCCTGCCTGAGCTCACCCGTGACAGTGCCTCAACAAGTAAAGTTTTAAAACATGTTTCATGTGTTTTTAAAGATCAAACACAATAATCTTACCGTATAAGGATTATAAAAACAATGCAGATCAAAACAATGGCAATCCAAATGACAAATGTCCTGTTTAAATCTAAATAAACAGAATTAGAAACACATTGTGATATACAGAAAAGGAAGAGGAAGAAACCGCAAACATGCTCTTTCACTGAGGCTTCGACAAGAAAGCAACCACAAGCATTACATAATGACCACGGCAGAGGATGGCAGGTCAGAGATCGCGCTCCATCTCTTGGCATTAAAAGTCATGAATTTTAAAATGTCGAAATGATTTTCAAGAACACGCTAACAAAGATCTCTTTGTGAAATGTTTGGCTGGCATGAGTTTGTGCTGTTGTTCTCTCTTCTGATAAATGACATTTGCTTTGATATTTTATTATCCAATTCTAATGCAATCATATTCAGATATTTTTAAGCATGACGTGGCCGTCCTAAGCATAAAGTCAATAATGTTGAAGAAAAATGCTCTCATCTTTAAACAGTGTTTCTCCAGAAGAATTCTGCCAGATGATTGGTTCACTGTGCTCGCATATTAAATACACAAAATCAGGGTTATCATTTGGCTCTGTTATCATCACAGGTTTGGGGACCGGCTCTGTGAAAGAAATATACAATGAAACTTCTACAATGTTGGTATCAGATGGTAATATCATGGCATTTACTAAAATATTAATACAAACAATAATGTTCAAAGAAAGCACCATTGTGCCATGTGTTTGCACATGTTGCATAATATTCTTGAAAGTACTTCAGCACCATGGTATATATAAAGTCAATAATTCATATTTCAGCGAGTGACGTCATTGCTGATATCAAGAATTAGCATTTTAACCAGTGAAAACTGAATTGAACTGAAAAGTCATCCTGGGAATGAATAAAAGTCCAAATGGCTTCCCATATATCTAATGAAATGTTCTCTATGGTTTCCAGAGATGGTTTCAACAAATTAATTAGACTTGAATTGTAATGATTTATGGCTGCTGTGTTTATGCAATAATGATAACACTTTTTAATGAATGAAGGTAAACAAAATATAAAGATTCTAATAAATAAGTGTTTCAATTTCAAGAATTAAATTACAATTTTTACATTTTTAGTGACTAGACTGCTATCTATGCCAAATAAAGCTGTAGATTCAAATCCAAAACGTTCATTTGTTAGTCACAGAAACATAAAAATGAATCTTTTTAGTAATTTTAGATTGTTGGAAGGAATACCATGGCAGCCTCTGGACCGCAGAAACAGCAAGTGAGGGAGAGACGGTACAAATGGAAAATATAGACCATTATTTATGAATAAAATGCCATTACACACAAACTAACACCCACCTCCTTATATAAAGAAAGAAAATTGCTTACAGATTATTATATCTTATGACACACACAGCAAACCAACCACAGTCACATCACAACTCAATCCACAGTGAATAAGAGTTCCTGTTAGAGGGAAGCATGTCCTCATGACGGGAAAATAAACAATACAGGAGAAACATACAAACACAGCCACACATACTACAGCACATCCAGAGGTGTACTGTACAAAAACAGATATTTGTATGAAGAATGAAGTTCATCAGTGCGGCCCAGCAGACAGAAAGGTCAAAGAGCAACAGTCAAAGTTCAAAACCAGTCCAAGTTCTGAAGGCACAGACGGTTCAGATGCTCCAGATGCTTCAGTAAAGCTGGGATTCAGAGCCGATGACCAGGAGAACGTGTTGAGATGATCCACATGTGATGATGAGCATCATTCACTCACGAATATCATTTCTGAGGGGAAAATTATCATTTTTAAAACATAGTTAACGTTGATCAATTTGATTTGTGATATTGCACATAAATGAATTTCCAAAAGAAATTCAGAAGTAAACTTGGAACTCTGGAAGTCTTTGGTCTTAAAGAACAACAGTGACACGGTCAGTCATTTACAGTCAACAGGAAATCATAATCGAGCCTTAACTTGAATGCATCTTCACAGTCTTTCATCAGAATGCTCTTTCCTTTTCGCTGACGTCACTCAAGTTGCACAGGCTACTGGATAATGTTAATCAATAGCCTAATTTAAGCATTTTATATGATTTAAGCTTTGTTTTTGCAAAATTACATTAACGACTGCCTCCATTCTGGTATTTTTTTCTGGTATTTTAAGTTCCTCCACATCAAACTCGCTCATCCATATCTTTATGGGCCGACACTTTGTGCACTGGTCAGTCATGTTGGGACAGGAAGGGGCCGTCCCCAAACTCTTCCCACAAATTTGGGAGCATGAAATTGTCCAAAATGTCTTGGTATGTTGAAGCATTAAGAGTTCCGTTCACTGGAACTAAGGGGCCAAGCCCAACCCCTGAAAAACATCCCCACCCCATAGTCCCCCCTCCACCAAACTTTACACTTGGCACAATGCAGTCAGGCAAGTCCCGTTCTCCTGGCAACCGGCAAACCCAGATCCGTCCATGGGATTGCCAGAGAGAAGCGTGATTGGTCACTCCAGAGAACACGTCTCCACTGCTCTAGAGTACAGTGGCGGCGCGCTTTACCCCACTGCATCCCACGCTTCGCATTGCACTTGGTGATGTAAGGCTTGGATGAGCTGCTCGGCCATGGAAACACATTCCATGAAGCTCTACACACTGTTCTTGAGCTCATCTGAAGGCCACAGAAGTTTGGAGGTGTCTATTGACTTTGCAGAACGTTGGCAACTTCTGTGACCCTCAGCATGCGCTGACCCCGCTCAAGCAGAGCTTACCACTGTGAAATGTTCTGCTGGAGTCTGATCGATTGGCTTCATCATCTGCATTTTCAGAATCCAACTCGGGCTCAAACTGATATGATACAGCATTATTAACTGTCTTTGTAATTGCTTTGGAAGTTGAAGTTTGCGATTATGCTAAGGGGCATTACATTTCCGTAACGCGCTCGAGGTGTTCGGCCAATCACAACGCACTGGGTCAGCTGGCCAATCAGAGCACACTATGCTTCTCGGAAGGAGGGGCTTTGTAGAAATAAACGCGTTTTAGAAAGACTGGGCATAGAGGAGCTACAATAATATACAGTATATTAATAATAATGTATTTTTTTAACATTGTTAACATATTCTATAACACCCAATACATAAACTAATGATCTTTGAAAATAGCATCATATGAATCCTTTAAGCAATTAAAGACAAAAAATTAGTCTTACCATGTAAATGTGGTATAAACGGATGATGAAAATGATGCCGATCAAAACGATGGCAATCCAAATGTCAAATCCCCTGTTTGAATCTAATGCAGAAACACATATTAAGCTTATAAAACAAATTCAACCCTGGAAAACATGACACCACACCATAATACTGCCACAATACACTGATGGTAATTCATATGACATAACATCATATGGTACCGAATGATTGCCATATATGCTATTCACACAGGACTCCAACACTATGTTGAAAACACAATATAACCGCGGTAACTTTTGTTAGTAATAACAAAAATAAAAATGTAATAATAGTTGTGAACATACAGTATATTAACAATATAAATATGATTATCATTTTTCACACAAAAAATTTAAAAGTTGACTTTTACCAGCTATACTGTTAAATAACAAGATGCTTTAACAGTATTAATATTAATCAATATAATAATTAATATTCACTTACTCTTAACAGTCAAGGTGAATATTTGCTCCTGCTCTTTACTGTTGATCTCAATGGTATAAACTCCACTGTGTTCAACTTTTAAATCAGTGATAGTGATTTGTCCAGTCTTCACATCAAGAGTTGTGATGCCTTTGAATCTGGGATTTGGGATGAATAAACCGTCTTTATCCCATTCAATCACCTTGATAACGATATCACTAATGTTTCTGTGTTTCCATATAATGCTGAAGACCGGAGGATAAAATTTGTCTGGACGAAAAGAAACTTCACCACCCACTGCTTTCATCACATCTTCACCTGATGAATAAAATATAAGAGAGTGTGTTAGTCAACATAAATGAACAAGTCTCTGTCATTCACTAGTCATTTAATATTTGTAAATTAGGTTACAATACTTTAATAAAGTATACTGTAAAAAAAGAAGATAAAACGTTATAAACATCACTTACCTGAAGCAGCTTCTGTGGTGATCAACACAACGACCAACATCAAGCATCGAAGTGACATTTTTGTTAGACAAAGTACACGTTAATGCTCTTTTCTTCTAGATTTTGCTTTTACACGCCTGAGATGTGATGTAAGAGCAGAGAATACAGAGGAAGTGCAAAAACAAACCACAAACATGTGGCATTTAGTTGGTCCTTCTCTCTGATCTGTAATGTAGGACCGTTTTAAGCTGCATGTTTTGATGTTCATGCTTCCCTAAAGACACAAACATCTCCACCTGAATTAATTTATTATTATTTTTTAAATAGTATTAAAGGGGTCATATGGTACATGCACTTTTACAAGTTGATTGTATGGAAATATGTGTTGGCAGTGCCTGTACACAACCATCCTATAATGATAAAAATCAATCCAGTGTTTTTTTTTAATCTCCTTATGTTTTCCCGTCTCAAATCGAGCCGTCTGACCGTGTGTCGTCACACGGTGTACGCCCCTCCCACGATTGTTGATTGACAGCAGCGTTTCAACACAGACCCGCCCTGAGCGAGCTGTCATCAGTCCGCCATTGTTTATACACTGGAGCAGAATGGCGTCTAAGCGATTGTGGTGTTGTGTTCTTGGGTGTAATAATGAACACAGCAGTCATTTTGATGTTCCTAAATCCGAACCGTGAAGATGCAGTGGCTGAGTTTTGTTTTCAAAGGGAATATTCCTGCCGACAGGCACGGATTTAGAAAGCAGAGGCCCCTGGGCACAAAATCGGAGGCCCCCCAGAACTCGTGGCCCAAACTCACACAGCTTAAAAAACAATTTGTCCTAAACATGACACAAGCTTATATTAAGGGCTTCAAAATAACTGGTAACACAGTTAAAAAGTTTTAAGCAGTTTGCCCTGTGTAAAAGATTTGTGCTGTTTAATGCGTTTAAGCATTTTTTTTGTTGATTTTCTGTAGCATAAAGCCTCAATTACATTCAAATATAGACTACATTTGTTTGATTTCATTAAATAAAAAAAGTAAAAAAAAAAAAAAATTTGGCTATATATATATAATAATATTTTTATATATAAGAAAATTTTAATATAACCGTAGAAAGAAGCTACACAGAATAATAGGCCTATAGCCTAAGTTACTTTTTTTTTGTAATTGCGATTACATTTTATTGAACGATTACATAATCGTGGCCTCCGTAATTGTAATCACGATTACAAATTCCATCAATTGTGCAGCCCTGTCAGGAGAGGACGAGCTTTCTGCAAGTGAATCTCCGCTAAAATTCAAGCTTCTGTGAATGAGCGCGCTCAATTGAATGAATCAAACGAAGCACAATAGAATAGTAGTGCAATCATTCTGACTAAAACGGGCAATTCTAGGATTTTCATTTTATGGGGGCTCAGCCCCCAGTGAGGGTATAAAAAAAATGGTAACACTTTAGTTTAGGGTCCAATTCTTACTATTAACTGCATATTAGGATATTGGCTTGCTCCCCCGAGAAAATTTTGATTTCTATGATCTACCTAATGTGCATTTTAAGTTGTTCTGAACGCCAAAAAATTAGATATAGCAATACCTTGAAAACCATGTCAGTGGGTAGATATGAATGATAAAGTTTTTCCATTTTTGTCAGTGAAGACAGTAAAACATATGTTTTACTGATATTTATATGTTTTATGAATCATTTTCATAGACATGGTAATTTACTGAAGGCTACTAGGAAAGCTAGGTAACTAAATGTATTAAATTAATTCACAATATGCACACATTCATTATTAATCTGCCCAATACAGGCTTTGAAAAAAGCTGAACTTTTTTATTTACTGAATGCTACAAATGGAATTATTAATTTACAATATGCACACATTCATTACTATTAATCTTATGCCTAATCGGATGAAAACGGCTTTGTTAATATTTCTTATTTGTTAATTAGCTATATTTTAAATGACTTTACATTGGCCCATTCAATTGAAATGTCGAAATTAGACAAAAGTTTATTAATTTGAGTGAACATTTCTGACTTAGAGAAGCAGCTGTCAAATATGAAATGTTTAGTTTAGCTTCATATCTCGCACTTGACGTCGAGTCGTGCTGCCAAAATTCGCGCTCAGCCTCGGCAGCTTCTGTGCGTTCATAAAGCCTGCCTACTCTGATTTGATTGGTTTTCTCAAATATTTTGACATTGACATTTATTTCCGTTTTAATTATTTTGTTAAATCAAGTTAAACTAAATGGAAATGACAAATGACTAGCTGAAATAAAAATATATTTTATTTTACTTGAGTTAACATGTTTTCATGTTCTTAGTTTTAGTTTGAGTTAACTTTTAGTTACTTATAACCCCAATAATAGCCCTGCAAGCTAGATTATATGATTATTAGTAGCTACTTGAGCAAATAGTTTATGTAAAATGCATTAAAAAAAAGCGCTTTTTAATCACATAAAATAGTGATTTAATCAGCCTAACGATTAAATATTAGCTTAAAGATTAAAAACAACAAAGCGATACTTCTGCAGTGATCTGACGGGAAAAGACGAAAGATATAATTATAGAATTATAGAAAGAAAAAAATATGTGAAATATTACGTGAATGTAGGCTACCCTCAACTAGAGAATGAGTCCTACATATTAGGCTTTGCATTGATAAGCCTCGAAAGCGTAACTGGTCATACAAGTGAACAGTCAACATTAATACAACAACGTTACATGATTTAAAAAGCAACATATCGTACGGGGACAGATGGGTGGTGAAATCTTATGAAAAGTTTAGTTTAAGGTGCTGGGCTTGCCTCTAGCTCGCTCTAGCTAAATCAGAAAAAAATATTTATTTAGGAGGTGGGTCGGTGGACGCAGATTCGGAAGGCTTCTGCGCCGATCCGGGCATTTAATCAGGGTTTTTAATAAGGGGGCAAAGTAATAGATGCCTACGGTAATGTAGCCTACGTTAACCTACCACTCACCGCCGGTCCGCCGTGCAGGCTCTTTACCTGCGTCGAGCCGACTTTTGAAAAAAGTGGAGATGGTTGGAACAATGCTAATTAAATCCTCTCTGGTATCCTTCTCCCTTTTTACTTTCCGTTTTGTGGCTCCACCGTTTTTTTTATCCATGTCGTTTTTTCTCCGATGTCCTCAACTCTCTTTTTTTCACACTTCTACCGCCTGTCTTGCAGCTATCAACAGTTTCCGCAGTATGCTCATCAGACACAGCCGATACTGGTCATGATACTTTTTTTTGTGTGCAAATAAATTATTGTTAACATGCATACACACAAACACACACTCATTCATTCATTTTATTTTAATTTTAAATAAAAAAAAGGGATGAAGCCACACAGTTAGTGGGGTCTTGGAGGCCCCCTAGAGGTCGGAGGCCCCCGGGCACCGGCCCAATCGGCCCAGTGGTAAATCCGGCCCTGCCCGCCGATCAACGTCAATGCTTTTATGTTTGCGCTAATAATTTCTCAGCAGACTGCTTTATAAACGAGGGTCAGTATAAAGCAGGTTTTGCTAAGAAGCTGCTCCTGAAAAAGGATCGCTACCAACTATTCGTGTTCCTGCTGCACCTCCAGAAGAAGTGAGTGTAACGTTTTATTAACCTTTTTATAATAATCTTTGCAATGAATGCGGCTAAAGTTTACAGGGTAAGTTACATTACGGCATGCTTTCTATGTATGATGAAGTTCTCAATATAATTCATAATCCCACGTTTATAATGAACAACGGTTGTGGTTATGGTTGTGTTATTACAAACTGTGTACGCTGGTGATAAAGTTAACGTGGTAATAATGAACTAACGTATGCATCAGTAAACACATAGCATTCGTATCTCACTACGCTACCCTGCCAGTACATACAAAGATAGATCAAAGTGACATTACGTTAAATAACCATTCAGAAACTGTTCGAACTTCGTTGTGGCCGTCATCTTGTTCCGGGTCCGACTCCGGTTCAAATTGATACAGTTGCACAGATGTGTCCTCAAAGACTCCCGTTGCTTTTCTTTCTCCAAAATATACCCTCAACTGATGTCCAGGCAACACTCCACGTGTGTTGTGTCAAAGCCCCACAGAAAAGAGGGGCGGGGTGAGCAAAGCTCATTATCATTTAAAGACACATGCACTGAAATGGCTTGCTGAAAACAGAGCTGTTTTTGACAAGGAAAAAGGAGTGTTTTCTTACAACACAAATGAGACTTTTTAATTAAAGTATATTACAAACTTTTCATTTAGACACTAAAGAATCATATTTACTTGTACAAAAATGGCATTATATAACCCCTTTAACACATCTTACACTTGACAGAGGATTTTGTTTACAGTGATTTAGACTGCATTCAGCTGCATTTAGCTGTTAGCACAAAACAATCCCTTTGCCTTGGTAATCTTAGATTAAACAGACAAAAATGCCTTCTCTACTCTGTACCCCAAAGGAAAAATTAAGCGTTTCAACCCATTCTCACTCCCTTTTAACTAAACTGCTGTATAAACAGTCTGTCATGTGACGTAGGTCTACTATAGATCTTCAATCGGTTAATCATATTCATAACAGGTTTAAAGTGATAATTTCAAAGTGATATTTGTAGTTGAAGCACAGTAAAAACAACACTTAACTTACCATGCTTTTACCACATTTACCTTAGTTCCCTTTCGTTCAGTCACTCCGACGTACGTCAGTGACTGACGAATGGGGGTTTCGCTTAGAAGCCAATCATCTTCGAGAATTTAACAGCGCCCAATGGCGTGCCAATGCCATGGGCATGCGGAATTTGTATGCGTAACTCCGCCCCACCTCGTGGGTATATAAGGAAGTACGCTGGCAACATCGCATTATGTTTCTGCTTTGGAGCCAAGAGCATCTCTTCACTCCTACAAGTCTGATTTCTGAAGTCCTCTCTTCAGTCTTCAAGATGAGCGGTTCTCCAGGGTGTTGGTGTGACGGCGCGTTTCTAGCGATCTCATGCTGCCTGCCTGCTGATCTGTGCAGTGATCTGCAACAGCTGTGTGTGTGTTTCCCTGGGCGCTTCGGCACTTCTGCAGAGCTTTCCTCTCACAAAAAGAGCTTGCGCGTGGCACGTCTTTTTCAAGACGGTTCGCCCGTGCACTTCCGGGTGCGATCGATCTCCGTTCACTGCTCGATGTGTTTGGGCTTCAGCACGTTCGGGCAGTGTTTGTGGATGTGTCATGTTCCCACTGGGAACGTGACCATCGCGATGTCGCGGTCGAGACTCAGTGATCTCCGTGAGGAGAGAGAGTCCCCTCTGCCCATCTCTGACGCCTTGTTCGCTTCGTTCACGCTCCAGATAGCAGTGAGATGTCGATCGCCGCATCCCAAGGTGGGCTGGAGTCCTTTGGGGATGACGATTAGGTTGTGCTCCGCCTCCGGATGTGTCAGCGCTGCCTGATCCGACCTTAAGTTGACAGCCATGTTATCTCGGGCAGCCGCAAGTCTCGCGCTGGTGTGGAACTCCGCCCAGTCGCGAGTGCTCGTGGTTGCGCGATTGGTTTTTGGGGGCGGCACCCGACAGCTGTTGGGCCCCGCCCCCAATGCCTTTCGCTCCCGAGGTGCATGAGGAGATCACGTGGTCCCGGAAGTCCCCGTGCTTCCCGCGATCGTTTGGTGGCCTCCTCCGCCTTCTCTGCCCTTGTAGGGGCCGCGGCCTAAGGGTACACTGGGGCCCCCTCACCCCCACTGTTGAACTCTCTGTTGCGCACTACGGTGTCCACAGAGGGCTTTGACGTGGCGTGGTGTGGCTGTCCTAAGCACCCTCCCAAAGCCTGTGGGCTCGTCTACTTCGGTGGCGTGGTCCTGCAGAGCTACGGGCAGGCCGGCGCCCCTTTGCACATGCACAAGGGTGGAGCCGACCCAGGGCTCTTCAATGAGCTGCGTGCCGCAACTGATCCCGCCCCCCGGGCAGTGAAGGTGGCCACACGCTCCCTGGGTCAGGCGATGTCCACAGCTGTGGTCCGGGAGAACACCTGGCCTTACCTGGTGATGTGGAGGATGTTGAGCGGGCCCGCCTCCTCAACTCGGCCATATCCCAGGCTGGCCTCTTCGGCGGTGCGGCTGGGAACCGCGCCTAACGGTTCTCGGCCGCCAGAAAGGTTTGCCTGCTTCCGGGGAGTCCGCTTACTATGGTCGGGGCTAATGCCCCTGTCATGCGAGCGGAGGTTGCCACCCTACTGGCGAAGGGTGCGATCGAGCCTGTCCCTCCAGCCGAGATGAAGTCGGGGTTCTACAGCCCCTACTTCATTGTACCCAAAAAGACCGGTGGGTTAAGACCAATCCTGGACCTGCGCATCTTGAACCATTACCTACACAGGCTTCCGTTCAAGATGTTGACAGCGAAACGCCTTTTCGAATGCGTTTGTCTGGTCGATTGGTTTGCAGCGATCGACCTGAAGGATGCCTACTTCCATGTCTCCTACCTCGACTCAGACCGTTCCTACGGTTTGCTTTCGAGGGGCGGGTATGTCAGTACGCGGTCCACCCATTCGGGCTATCTCTGTCCCCTCGCGTCTTTACGAAGATTGTCGAGGCAGCCCTTGCGCCCCTCCGGCAGCACGGGGTTCGCATCCTGATTTCCTCGATGACTGGCTCATAATGAGTCACTCTCGAGAGCAGGTTTGCGGACACAGAGATCTGGTTCTCCACCACTTAGCCCGTCTGGGCCTTCGGGTCAACTGGGAAAAGAGCAAACTTTGCCCCGTGCAGAGGATCTCTTTTCTCGGTATGGAGATCGACTCGGTCGCCATGTGCGCGCAGCTTACAAGTGAGCGCGCGCAGTCTCTGCTGACTTGCCTCCGTCAAATCGAGAGCAAGAGTGCGGTTCCACTGAAACATTTTCAGAGGCTCCTGGGGCATATGGCATCTGCAGCTGCGGTGACGCCGCTCGGATTGCTACATATGAGACCGCTTCAGCACTGGCTACGCGATCGAGTCCCGAGATGGGCATGGCGGTCTGGCACGCTCCGGGTCCAGCGACCCGGGCCTGCTTACAGACACTCACTCCGTGGTCGAACCACGGGCTGGGGTGCCATGTGCAATGGACAAGCAGCCGCGGGCTCCTGGACAGGACCCCAGCAGAAGCCTTCTGCATGTCAATTGCCTCGAGTTGCTGGCAGTATGGTTCGCCCTGAACTGCTTTCGAGCGTTGCTGAGGGGTCAACATGTACTTGTCCGGACAGACAACACGGCCTCTGTAGCGTACATCAACCATCAGGGCGGTCTACGCTCCCGCCGTATGTCTCAACTCGCCCGCCATCTCGTTTTATGGAGTCAGAAGCACCTGAGGTCCCTTCGTGCTATCCACATTCTGGGAGAACTGAACCGTGCAGCCGAAGAGCTCTCATGGATTCAGCCACTTCCTGGAGAATGGAGACTCCATCCCCAGACGGTCCAGCTGATTTGGGAACAGTTCGGCGACGCACAGGTAGATCTGTTTGCCTCCCATGACTCTTCCCACTGCAGCCTGTACTATTCCCTGACCGAGGGCATGCTCGGCACGGATGCACTGGTGCACAGCTGGCCCCAGGGCCTACGCTTATATGCGTTTCCCCCAGTGAGCCTTCTCGCACGAGTACTGTGCAAGATCAGGGAGGACAAGGAGCAGGTCATGTTGGTCGCCCCGTATTGGCACGGCCAGACCTGGTTCTCAGAATTGCTACTCCTTGCGACAGCCCCTCCCTGGCCTATCCCTCTGAGATCGGACCTCCTCTCTCAGAGACGGGGCACTCTATGGCACCCGCGTCCAGCGCTCTGGAAGCTCTGTGGCTTCTGGACGGGATGCGGCAGGTTTGAGTGGCCTGCCACCTACGGTGGTCGCCACCATCACTTCCGCTAGGGCAGAGTCTACGCGACACCTCTATGCGTTGAAGTGGAACCTCTTCGTCACCTGGTGCTCTTCCCGCCAAGAAGACCCCTGGAAATGCCCGATCGGGTCCGTGCTATCGTTCCTCCAAGAGGGGTTGGAGCGAAGGCTGTCTCCCTCCACCCTCAAAGTTTATGTGGCCGCAATATCTGCCCACCACGATCTCTTGGAGAACAAAAAGGTAAGTCAGCACGACCTGATCATCAGGTTCCTGAGGGGGGCGAGGAGACTGAATCCTCCTCGCTCTCCTCTCGTTCCCTCTTGGGACCTCTCAGTAGTCTTGCGTGTTCTGAAGAGGCCTCCCTTTGAGCCTTTGCGGTCGGTCGATATTAAGTTTCTGTCGATGAAAACGGCTCTGCTGACCGCATTGGCCTCTCTTAGAGGGTCGGGGACCTGCAGGCTTTTTCGGTTGACGAAGCGTGCCTAGAATTCGGGCCGGCTAACTCTCACGTGTTCTTGAGACCCCGGCCTGGATATGTGCCCAAGGTTCCTACCACTCCCTTCAGAGATCAGGTAGTGAACCTGCAAGCGCTGCCTTTGGAGGAGGCAGACCCAGCCTTGGCATTGCCCTGTCCAGTACGCGCTCTCCACGCTTACGTAGACATGACGCAGTGTTTAAGGACCTCAGACCAGCTCTTTGTCTGTTATGGTGGAGAGCGGAAGGGGGGAGCTCTCTCAAAGCAGAGGTTGTCGCACTGGATAGTGGACACCATTGTTTTGGCTTACCAGCAGCACGGTCGACCATGTCCCCTTGGTGTGAGGGCACACTCCACCCGGAGTGTGGCCTCCTCTTGGGCTCTAGCGCATGGCGCCTCGCTAACAGACATCTGCAGAGCTGCAGGCTGGGCGACACCTAACACATTCGCCAGATTCTACAATCTCCGAGTGGAGCCAGTGTCCGACTATGTACTCGCACCCCCCGAGGGGCCGGTAATGGACCAGGCTCTGGTGTCTTCGCTTGCTCGCCACTCCACTCCACGGACTGGATACGTGCGATATTCTCCTCAGGTGAGCTCCACGAGAGCCCTGAGTTCTTCCAGCACTGTCGGCGCCGACATCAGTTCAGTCTGCCCTTTCGAGCCCAGACCCTCATGTCCGGCCAGGTGCCCCGTGTGCATGGTTCCCCTCCGGCGACCCCCACACGAATATTTCCACCGTAAGCCTCCTCAGTGAGCAGGTGTATTTCCCTTGGCAAGCCCCTGCCACCCCTAGGGTTAAAAATCCACCTTCGGCTGGTACCCTAGAGTTTCCCATATGCAGCCCACAGCGGGTCATATGTGTACTCTCTAAGTCCTCCCCACGGGTAGGCATCATTGGCATTCCCTCACTGGGATATGCTTCCCAGTGTACCTTGGTAATCCTGTGATAAGTGGGAGTCGGACGGCCTTAAGTGGCGGGATCTCACACTTATGCAGGGCACTGGATGACAGCTGAGTGGGGCGGTTATACTGGAACCCCCATTCGTCAGTCACTGACGTACGTCGTAGTGACTGAACGAAAGGGAACGTCTCGGTTACGTATGTAACCCTCGTTCCCTGAGGAGGGAACGGAGACGTACGTTCCTTAGCCACATCAGCTGTGCTGCTGGAACGCGGAGTTCAGATCTTGGCTCCGCAGCAGATACATAATGCGATCCTCAGGGAACGAGGGTTACATACGTAACCGAGACGTTTTACTGTGATGATAGGTGTGGTAAAAGGACAGTAACTGCAACACTTACCATGCTTTTACCACAGTATTGACAGTTTTAATGTGATATTTGTTACAAATGCACTGTAACAGCAGAAAGCCCAGCGTGATCTCATGAGAATACGTGACTACTCCAACACGTACATTTACTTAAATTTTCATACACACTATAATGTACAATATTGACATATTGACAGCACTAAAGCGTAAATAATTTACGTATCCGTGTGAATGTGTAGCAGTTCCCATGTATGAATATTAAAATCATGGAATTAATGTTTTGATTGATTCTATTGTATTTAATTGTCATATCAATGACATGTTTTCACTCGCATTTATTAAATGCAGTTTACTCGTCTACTTACTGTAATATTTCTCCAATGCAGCGACTGACAATACACTCATAAAATACACCAAAACACAACATAAATTCACAAAAGACATACATTTTATTAGCTTGATGTAATCCAAATTTATAGAATCCATATGTTTGCGAGGAACAGATCCAAACGTAGCCTGTTATCCAGCGATCTTCATCCTCCAACACAACTACTTTTGGTACCGCTTTTGACATTTTCACAAAAAATAAATAAATAAATAATTGTGATAGCACTTGTTATGCTTTTATTTATAACAGTACATAGTTTTGAGAAATGGTTATGGGTGGGTTTAGGGGTAGGTGTAGGATTAGCAGCTCAAAATATCGTTTTAATGCTATATTATTACTAAAATTGACATTTTACTACACATCTCTGTCCATACATTTTATTATTTTAATATTCTGTATAAAATGGGGATGTTTAGGTTAGGGGATCTTACTGTAAAATGGTAAAAGGGAAATTATACAGATATCTTTATGAAATGAAAGATGCTAACGGTCTAATCAGATTCAATGATCTATGCTAAGCTATGCTAAAAGTGCTACCGCAAGACCCGGAGATCGGCTGAAGGGATTCGAAAATGGTAAAACTCAACTGTTTAACTCTAGGGGAGATGGAAAATGAGCCTATTTTCAAGAAAAGTGCCGTGTTCCTCTAGAGTGAAACTGAAAGTCAGACTTGCAAGTATAAATATAGCCTCGGATGAGCGCTGCCATCACAAGACGCTTGCACATCCTCAGAAACACAAGACAGAACAGTACATAGCAATTCTGTGATTACTCTGTATAGTTTAAACAACTCTGTGTTTCTGCAGTATAGTGTGGTATTATTTGCTGAATTTAAACAGGGAAAAAAGAAAGGGAGATCACAAAATGGGAGGTAAGTACTGCATACTTTGCATCTTTTAACTTACAATATTTATTATTAAAGGGGTGCATTTAAAAGTATATTTCTGAATGCTGTAATGACTTCGGGGTGTTTGTTAGAACATGTAACTTGGTGAAGGATTAACTTCTCTCAGTGCAATACTGGTTAGCTATGGGTGTGGTTCTGAAACAAATCAATGGCAAATCACTACAGCCTTATACAGAAAACTACACAAATAAGTTATCTAAATAACCATATATACACGCATGTTTTTTTACAGTTAATTATTGATATAAGGAAAAGCACTGCAGTGAATAGAAACCAGGGCTGTGGTTGCATTACATCATTTAGGCTCTGACGGAAGACTGCGGATAGAGATTAGAGGAGGGGGGGGGGGGGGCGCCTAAAATTAGATTCTGAGCAATCCCTGATCAACAAGAGGTCACATGCCATTGAAAACACAGAAAAAACTAAAAACTATGAAAATAGAGGGTCTAAAGCTGCAATCAACAATCGCTTTTAAGGAAATAAAGAATGCGAAGAAACGGATCGAGAAAGTTGACAAATAAAGAAGAGGAGGTGGTTGCTCAGCTTAAAGATAGAATAACAGTGCTGGAAAATTACACAAGAAAATGGAATCTGAAGTTATATGGGATAACAGAATCAATCGAAGATCTGCAATAGACCAAGCCTGTAGTGCTCCTCTCAGAAACTGAAGCCTCCGGTCCCAGTATAGCTCATAAACTCCACCTCTCCATGTATTACAATGGACGTGAGACAAACTGAACAATTAAATTACACTTCAAATAATTGTTTCCTAAAGATGGTTTCTGTCATTTTAGGCAGTTTTTATCACAATGATTTCATTTCAAGTGTTTGCTTTTTAAATAAGTTTAGTTTTAGTGAGTTATTTGATGCTATAAAAACGGGGGATGTGACGTCATGATTGACAGCTGAGATTGGCGGCTTCTCTGAGTGAAGTTGTCACTGAGGCACTAACAGACTTTTTCGGGAGGAGGTTGGAGCTTTAGCTTTAATTTCTACAGTTCTATAACTGTTTATTTCACACCAACATAATGAATTGTTCTGCATCTGTGAGTGTGGGCGGGCTTTTGATAATCGCGCCTCTACTTCCTGCTCTTTCGACTGCGCAATTCAATCAATAGAGTGTCCAAAAGAGTAGAAACCAATAGAGTAGAAATCAATAGAGTACATTCACATGTCCTGAATTTTGGCGCAGGGTTGCGGTATTGCACACTTTAGTCATTCCTGCAGGTTTCACGCAGACACCAAAAGTGCGTGCACCACTGATCTATAGTTTGGCGC
Organism: Gobio occitaniae; assembly: GCA_033150135.1. Lineage (NCBI taxonomy): Eukaryota > Metazoa > Chordata > Actinopteri > Cypriniformes > Gobionidae > Gobio > Gobio occitaniae. The sequence goes on from JARQWZ010003189.1 coordinate 73,733, forward strand.
TCACATAAAGCCGGTGCTGGGGAAAATTACTTTGAAAAGAAATGCATTACAATATTGAGTTACTCCCATAGACTGTAAAAAAAAACGTACAAAAAAATTAACCCCCTCACAGTCGTCATGAAGGGCTAAATTAGCCGTATAGACCAAAACCACAATTTGTCCCAGACTGTAAACATGTGTTCTTCTGCTGTAAAGTTGGGCATTTTAACATCCAGTCCATGAATTACAGTTTATGTCACTTCCGTATTGGCTTCAAGAGAAACTGGGGGAGGTTGCCGCTTGGTTACTCCCTTAATAAATTACTAATTCCGTTACTTAGTTCCAAGGAAAATGAATCCTACATTACTTTTGCGTTACTTTTTCCTCATGTGGGCTAGGCTTGGTTTTTTTAAGCGAGGCATCTATTCATAGGATAAGGACAGGCAGACTTGTGAATAATTAAGATAGTCGTCTTCTCATAGGATAAGGGCATGCAGACTCGTGAATAATTAAGCGAGTCGTCTTCTCATATGATAAGGACAGGCAGACTAGTGAATAATTAAGCGAGTCGTCTTCTCATAGGATAAGGACAGGCAGACTCGTGAATAATTAAGCGAGTCGTCTTCTCATAGGATAAGGACAGGCAGACTCGTGAATAATTAAGCGAGTCGTCTTCTCATAGGATAAGGACAGGCAGACTCGTGAATAATTAAGCGAGTCGTCTTCTCACAGGATAAGGACAGGCAGACTCGTGAATAATTAAGCGAGTCGTCTTCTCATAGGATAAGGACAGGCAGACTCGTGAATAATTAAGCGAGTCGTCTTCTCATAGGATAAGGACAGGCAGACTCGTGAATAATTAAGCGAGTCATCTTCTCATAGGATAAGGACAGGCAGACTCGTGAATAATTAAGCGAGTCGTCTTCTCATAGGATAAGGACAGGCAGACTCGTGGATAATTAAGCGAGCCGTCTTCTCATAGGATAAGGGCACGCAGACTCGTGAATAATTAAGCGAGTCGTCTTCTCATAGGATAAGGACAGGCAGACTCGTGGATAATTAAGCGAGTCGTCTTCTCATAGGATAAGGACAGGCAGACTCGTGAATAATTAAGCGAGTCGTCTTCTCATAGGATAAGGGCACGCAGACTCATGAATAATTAAGCGAGTCGTCTTCTCATAGGATAAGGACAGGCAGACTCGTGGATAATTAAGCGAGTCGTCTTCTCATAGGATAAGGGCACGCAGACTCATGAATAATTAAGCAAGCCGTCTTCTCATAGGATAAGGGCACGCAGACTCGTGAATAATTAAGCGAGTCGTCTTCTCATAGGATAAGGACAGGCAGACTCGTGGATAATTAAGCGAGTCGTCTTCTCATAGGATAAGGACAGGCAGACTCGTGAATAATTAAGCGAGTCGTCTTCTCATAGGATAAGGGCACGCAGACTCATGAATAATTAAGCGAGTCGTCTTCTCATAGGATAAGGACAGGCAGACTCGTGGATAATTAAGCGAGTCGTCTTCTCATAGGATAAGGGCACGCAGACTCATGAATAATTAAGCAAGCCGTCTTCTCATAGGATAAGGGCACGCAGACTCGTGAATAATTAACGAGCCGTCTTCTCATAGGATAAGGGCACGCAGACTCGTGAATAATTAAGCGAGTCGTCTTCTCATAGGATAAGGACAGGCAGACTCGTGGATAATTAAGCGAGTCGTCTTCTCATAGGATAAGGACAGGCAGACTCGTGAATAATTAAGCGAGTCGTCTTCTCATAGGATAAGGACATGCTGACTCGTGAATAATTAAGCGAGTCGTCTTCTCATAGGATAAGGGCACGCAGACTCATGAATAAGTAAGTGAGTCGTCTTCTCATAGGATAAGGACATGCCGACTCGTGAATAATTAAGCGAGTCGTCTTCTCATAGGATAAGGACAGGCAGACTCGTGAATAATTAAGCGAGTCGTCTTCTCATAGGATAAGGACAGGCAGACTCGTGAATAATTAAGCGAGTCGTCTTCTCATAGGATAAGGACAGGCAGACTTGTGAATAATTAAGCGAGTCGTCTTCTCATAGGATAAGGACAGGCAGACTCGTGGATAATTAAGCGAGCCGTCTTCTCATAGGATAAGGGCACGCAGACTCGTGAATAATTAAGCGAGTCGTCTTCTCATAGGATAAGGGCACACAGACTCGTGAATAATTAAGCGAGTCGTCTTCTCATAGGATAAGGACAGGCAGACTCGTGGATAATTAAGCGAGTCGTCTTCTCATAGGATAAGGACAGGCAGACTCGTGAATAATTAAGCGAGTCGTCTACTCATAGGATAAGGACAGGCAGTCTCGTGAATATTTAAGCGAGTCGTCTTCTCATAGGATAAGGGCACGCAGACTCATGAATAATTAAGCGAGTCGTCTTCTCATAGGATAAGGACAGGCAGACTCGTGGATAATTAAGCGAGTCGTCTTCTCATAGGATAAGGGCACGCAGACTCGTGAATAATTAAGCGAGCCGTCTTCTCATAGGATAAGGGCACGCAGACTCGTGAATAATTAAGCGAGTCGTCTTCTCATAGGATAAGGGCACGCAGACTCATGAATAATTAAGCGAGTCGTCTTCTCATAGGATAAGGACAGGCAGACTCGTGGATAATTAAGCGAGTCGTCTTCTCATAGGATAAGGGCACGCAGACTCGTGAATAAATAAGCGAGCCGTCTTCTCATAGGATAAGGGCACGCAGACTCGTGAATAATTAAGCGAGTCGTCTTCTCATAGGATAAGGGCACGCAGACTCGTGAATAATTAAGTGAGTCGTCTTCTCATAGGATAAGGGCACGCAGACTCATGAATAATTAAGCGAGCCGTCTTCTCATAGGATAAGGGCACGCAGACTCGTGAATAATTAACGAGCCGTCTTCTCATAGGATAAGGGCACGCAGACTCGTGAATAATTAAGCGAGTCGTCTTCTCATAGGATAAGGACAGGCAGACTCGTGGATAATTAAGCGAGTCGTCTTCTCATAGGATAAGGCCAGGCAGACTCGTGAATAATTAAGCGAGTCGTCTTCTCATAGGATAAGGACATGCTGACTCGTGAATAATTAAGCGAGTCGTCTTCTCATAGGATAAGGGCACGCAGACTCATGAATAAGTAAGTGAGTCGTCTTCTCATAGGATAAGGACATGCCGACTCGTGAATAATTAAGCGAGTCGTCTTCTCATAGGACAAGGACACGCAGTGTCATGAATAATTAAGCGAGTCGTCTTCTCATAGGACAAGGACACGCAGTGTCATGAATAATTAAGCGAGCCGTCTTCTCATAGGATAAGGGCACGCAGACTCGTGGATAATTAAGCGAGCCGTCTTCTCATAGGATAAGGGCATGCAGACTCGTGAATAATTAAGCGAGTCGTCTTCTCATAGGATAAGGACAGGCAGACTCGTGAATAATTAAGCGAGTCGTCTTCTCATAGGATAAGGACAGGCAGACTCGTGAATAATTAAGCGAGTCGTCTTCTCATAGGATAAGGACAGGCAGAACCGTGAATAATTAAGCGAGTCGTCTTCTCATAGGATAAGGACACGCAGTCTCATGAATAATTATGAATAAGTATGAGACAGCGATGAGTCATCGCCGAACTATAGTACGAGAAATAAATAAAATGTCTAAAATGAACTAGTTTTCTCCAACAATCAAAATGAATGGATGGTAACATTGACTTCTATGATGCTCAACACTCATATCTCTGTTAAAATCTCAGAAAATGTTCATGGCCCTTTAATAACATTTTTTTTTGTTGGCAAATGTAAAGGGCCAAAATTAAAATAATAAGGCTGAAGGAATATCACCGGTGTACAGTGGAACAAACCTTTCAGCTGTGCTGCCATTTGGTATTGCCAAAGAATAGGATGCAGGAGAAGTTTAACAGAGACAGAGAAAGTGAAATTAATGTCTGTCTGTAAGCATCACTGCAAAAAATTAAATCGCTTCAAAACTATTATATACACACCAAACTTTGTTAAATAATAGTTGGATAATTTCAAGATAAATAGGCCTATAGTCTGGGATTCTGGCATGGCGGGTGGATGCAGAACTCTTCCATCTACTGGTCTTTATTATCATAACATGATTCTGATCTGACATATTTTGTCTTTTTTCATCAGGGTCAGAATCAAAGTCACAAGAAGTGCCTCAACCAAAACCAAATCCAGGTGAGAGGGTCTTTCTTCCATATTATTTCTTGAACACATACACAAATTCTCAGAGAGATACTACCAAACTGCTGTTAAACTAATTGCAAGCCTGTATGTTTTCCATAGAACTGGATCAACCATGGAGGAAATTTGACTGGGGGTAAGCTATACTATACATAAGCTTTGTTTGTATTCTGATTCGTTCATGTGCTCCTTTTGTTCAGTTTCCCGCCACTTCTTTGTTACCATGGTTACCTTCATTATTAGTTCATTCTGTTCAGCTGTGTTTGCTCTTTACCTTGTTTGTGTTTCTATACAAGTTCTTCCTTTTCAGTCACTCCTTGTCCATTCACCGTCTTAGTTAGTGTGTTGCTGCCTGATTGCTAGAAGTGCCATGAAACTGTCATTTTGGATTTATTATCGGCGCCTGTGTCTGCCTTCCTGCAACCATTGTGACAATTGTCTATGCAGACCAGACTTTATTTTGTTTTTATGTCTTATCTGAAGTAATTCTGCTCAAGTCTTCCGTATCTACAGCAAGGCATTTTATAGGGGACTCGAGATGTAACATGATATTATATCATTAATCATTTTAGCACCAAAATTTGACTTGATGAAAATTACACAAATAAGAAAATAATCCATTTTATCATCATAAATTCGTATCAATAATGTTGGCATTGAAAAGGTCAGAAAAGTGATTAGGTGACAATATGATCTATCATACCCTTCATTCAGTTAGTCATGCCTTATGTTGATTTTAATTATATTTTTTAACAGTAATACTCGCACATACTAGCCTAATAAATTATCAATATGCTTATATAGAAATGGTTTCCTAATTTTTCCCTTCATATTCCTCATTTGAGATTAATTTGATAAATCTGCTCATAAAAAATGTAACTTCTTGGCTTTTCGCAGAAGATTAAACATTTAGAGCAATTTTTTAAATGTGTTGAAAACAATGTATGTATCGCCCGCAATGTTATCGTCATGATGAAATTAAATATTGGGTTTTGATTTTGTCATTATGACATGTTGGAGTGTGATTCTCAATTTAATAAGCCGGCATAATTTTATTTACACTATTTAGATGTAACCCAACCCCATCCCATCCCTAAAGATGATATAAAACACAGGTTCTAACAGCAGATCCGACTGCAGGCACAATTTATTCAAGTCAAGTCAAGTCAAGTCAACTTTATTTATATAGCGCTTTTAACAATGTAGATTGTTTCAAAGCAGCTTTACAGTGTTAAACAGGAAAATAATGCAGCATAATTTTATTCAGCTGTATAGCCATTCTGGAAAAATTTCAAGTATCATACAGTGACAGTGTGGGCTTTAGATCAATAATTTGATCAGTAATTTAGTTTAAATGGTTAATTTAGTTTATTATTTAGATGTATTTCGATGTTTAGTTGAAAAATTTTGTGTCCCCAACTGAGCACGCCAAGCCAGAGGCAACAGTGGCAAGGAAACCAAAACCCCATTAGGTGACCTAATGGAGAAAAATAAACCTTGGGAGAAACCAGGCTCAGTCGGGGTGCCAGTTCTCCTCTGGCCAATTAACAAACAGCGTATTATTATTATTATTCTGGCAGTTTTACAGCTCGGAGGTCATAATAGATCAGAATATTCGAGGGACCGGGGGCAACATGCTGGAGACGGGTTTATTGAGGATGATGTTGATTAAATAATTATTAAAGTGCAATATTCGAATGATCGGAGGCAACACGCTGGAGACGGGTTTATTGAGGATGACATATCGATTTAAGTATTATTTAATTGTAATATTCGAACAATCTGAGTCAACACGCCGGAGACGGGTTTATTGAGATGCCGTGTCGATGAGGCAGTTGCAGGGGGAGTCTAATCACGGTCTCCCAGACACTTCAGGGTCCTGTGTTGGTCTTCTCTGGGCGCAGATCCACCATCTGAACTGGATACGGCCCGGATCCGGCTGACTGCAGTAAACCTCGGGATAAAACAGAGAGACTAACATTAGCGTAGATGCCCTTCTTCTGATGATGTAACGAGTACATCAGGTGTTATGGGAAGTGTTCCCGGTTCCGGCTGACCTAGTTAATGCAGCCTAACAATCATTTCATTGAAAAAGTGTTTTATGTGTATGCCACAGTAAAGAGATGTGTTTTTAGTCTAGATTTAAACTGACAGAGTGTGTCTGCTTCCCGAACAATGTTAGGAAGACTGTTCCAGAGTTTAGGTGCTAAATAGGAAAAGGATCGACCGCCTGCAGTTGATTTGGATATTCTCGGTATGATCAACTGGCCAGAGTTTAGAGAGCGCAGTAGACGTGATGGAGTATAATATGTTAAGAGCTCGCTCAAGTATTGGGGAGCTAAACCATTTAGTGCTTTGTAAGTAATAAGTAAGATTTTAAAATTTATGCGATGTTTAATAGGCAGCCAGTGCAGTATTGACAGAACTGGGCTAATATGGTCATACTTCCTGGTTCTAGTAAGAACTCGAGCTGCTGCGTTTTGGACCAGCTGGAGTTTATTTATTAAGCGAGCAGGGCAACCACCCAGTAGAGCATTACAATAATCTAACCTTGAGGTCATGAACGCATGAACTAACTGTTCAGCATTTTGCATTGAGAGCATGTGCCGTAATTTAGATATATTTTTAAGATGGTAGAAAGCAGTTTTACAGATGCTAGAAACGTGGCTTTCAAACGAAAGATTGGTATCAAAGAGCACACCCAGGTTCCTCACTGACGACGAGGACTTGACAGAACAGCCATCAAGTGTTAGACAGTATTCTAGGTTACTACTTGTGGAGCTTTTTTGTCCAATAATTAAAAATTCAGTTTTTTCTGAATTGAGTTGCAGGAAATTGCCGGTCATCCAATGTTTTATATCAGCTATGCATTCCGTTAATCTTGTGAATTGGTAAGTTTCTTCAGGGCGTGAAGAAATATAGAGCTGAGTATCGTCAGCATAACAATGAAAACTAACGCCATGCTTCCTAATGATATCTCCCAGTGGTAGCATGTACAGGGTGAAGAGTAGCGGTCCTAGCACTGAGCCTTGTGGTACTCCATACTGAACTTGCGATCGGTGTGACATATCTTCATTTACTACTACAAACTGATAACGGTCGCATAGGTATGATTTAAACCATGATAATGCAATTCCACTAATACCTACATAATTTTCGAGTCTATTCAAAAGAATGTTGTGGTCGATAGTATCAAATGCAGCGCTAAGATCGAGTAACACTAATAGAGAGATACAGCCACGATCGGATGATAAGAGCAAATCATTTGTAACTCTGACGAGAGCAGTCTCAGTGCTATGATACGGTCTAAATCCTGACTGGAAATCCTCACAGATACCATTTCTTTCTAAAAAGGAGCATAATTGTGAAGACACTGCCTTTTCAAGTATTTTTGACAGAAAGGGTAGATTTGAGATTGGTCTATAATTGACTAAATCTGTAGGATCAAGTTGCGGTTTTTTAATAAGTGGTTTAATAATAGCCAACTTAAAAGTTTTCGGTACATATCCTAATGACAAAGATGAATTAATGATATTAAGAAGAGGATCTATGACCTCTGGTAGCATCTCTTTTAATAGCCTAGTTGGTATAGGGTCGAGCATACATGTTGTCGATTTTGATGATTTAACGAGTTTAGCCAATTCTTCTTCTCCTATAGCAGTGAATGAGTGTAATTTTTCCTCAGTGACACTACAATGCTCTGTCTGATGTGATGCTGTATTAGACGGCTGCATGGTTAAAAAATTTTTCCTAATATTATCAATCTTACATGTGAAGAAGTTCATAAAGTCATTACTGCTGTGCTGTTTACAATCATCAGAAGTTGAAGCTTTATTTTTGGTTAATTTAGCCACTGTATCGAATAAATACCTTGGGTTGTGTTTGTTTTCTTCCAAGAGAGTTGAGAAATAAGCAGATCTAGCAGTTTTTACGGCCTTTCTGTATGTGATCATATGCTCTTTCCACGAATTACGAAATACCTCTAATTTTGTTTTCTTCCAGCTGCGCTCCATTTTTCTGGCTGCTGTTTTAAGGGCCCGGGTGTGCTCGTTGTACCACGGCGTTGGACTATTTTCTTTAATCTTCTTTAAGCGCAGAGGAGCAACTGTGTCTAAAGTACTGGAAAAGAGAGAGTCAATAGTTTCTGTTGCAACATCGAGTTCTTCTATACTATCTGGGATGCTGAGCAGATGATACTGATGAGGGAGATTATTTAAAAAGCAATCTTTAGTAGCGGCAGTGATTGTCCTGCCATTTTTAAAGCGAGGGGGCGGCTTTGCAACCTTAGCTAAATTAAGTATACATGATACTAAGTAATGATCTGAGATGTCATCGCTCTGCTGCAGAATTTCAACGGTATCAATATTTATTCCATGTGATAATATTAGGTCTAAAGTATGATTATGGCGATGAGTGGCTCCTGACACGTGTTGCCTAACTCCAATAGAGTTTAGTGTGTCTTTAAATGCTAATCCCAATACGTCTTTTCCATTGTCTACATGGATATTAAAATCACCAACAATTAGTACTTTATCTACGGCCAGTACTAACTCTGATAGAAAATCAGCAAATTCTTTGATAAAGTCTGTATTATGCCCAGGTGGCCTGTATACAGTAGCTAACACAAATGTTGAACGGGTTTTATCATGTACACTACATAGCGTTACATAAAGCACCAAAACTTCGAAGGAATTATATTTGAAACTAGACTTCTGAGTAATACTGAAGATATTATTATAAATTACAGCAACCCCTCCCCCTTTACCTTTCAGACGCGGCTCATGTTTATAACAATAATCTTGGGGGGTGGACTCATTTAAGGTAATGTAGTCGTCAGGTTTTAGCCAGGTTTCTGTCAAACAGAGCACATCTAGATTATTATCTGTAATAATACCATTAACAATAAGCGCTTTTGGGGAAAGGGATCTAATATTCAGCAACCCAAGCTTTATCAATTGTTCATCTGTATTATATATTTTGTTTATTTGTTGGACGTCAATTAAATTTTTACTGTTGAATGGTTTTGATGTTTTTTTTGTATTTACTAATTCGGGGAACAGACACAGTCTCTATATGATAATATCTAGGTGAAAGAGTCTCTATGTGCTGGGATTTATCTGACTCCGGTAACGTGAGACAGCTAGCAGACGGTCGGTTTAGCCAGTTTGTCTGCTTCCTGACCTGGGCCCTAGTGAGTCAAGGTTTAGCTCTAAGACTACGTGCCAGATTACTAGAGAGAAGAGCGGCACCACCCCAAGAGGGATGGATGCCATCCTTCTTCAACAGGTCAGGTCTGCCCCAAAAACTTTTCCAATTGTCTATGAACCCTATGTTATTTTGCAGACACCACTTAGACAACCAGCCATTGAGTGATGATAGTCTGCTAACTATCTCATCACTCCTTTTTTTTTTTTTTTCAAAAAGTACACATATTCCAAGTGTTCCGAGGCCAAACGATTGATTTGTGCGAAGAAAATCCCCAAAAGCGATCAGCGTCTCCATCCGCCGAAGATCATGCACACATTCAAAAATTGCCGCCCGAAGAAACGTTAGATTTCATAGTGAAATTTTATTGGCTGTCGTGTGTCTCGTGACCAATTGTGTCACTAGATCAGCTTTGATTGTCAAATGTCATTGGCTCTCGTGTGTCTCGTGGTGTCATGCTAAAGAGTCGTGTGTATCATTTGAATGAGATATGACTGAAATGGTGATCCCGCCGCTCCGTGAACACACACACACCCACACACACACACACACACACACACACTTGTGTGTGTGTTCACGGAGAGGTGGGATCACCATTTCAGTGATTAAAACATTAAGAACAACTCTGTTCTTCACATGAAGATATTGTATGACTTCAGAAGACTTGAAATGCAGCATGAGTTAATACTTTAATACAGTTTTTGGCCATAAATACCTGTGACTTTACTTTATTTGTCTGTTATGTGTTTTATATTGTTTCACGAGTTCACACTTACATATAATTTATGGAGAGTAGTTTAAATGCGTATTTGGCGTGCTGTCCGGGGGGAGGGCTTCGAGCTCGGAATTTTGGCCCGAACCCAAAGTACCCCCCCCCCCCCCGTGAATGTAAGTGGTTGATGAATAAAAGTGTGGAGAAGGGGTGGTGGAGGGATGCTGGCAAACAGTCAATGAACAGAGGTAAGACTGCTGCGTGTATATATACCTCTTATTGATGATTAGCTGATTGCCCTCCACCTGTGTCAATTATCTGAACGTACTCCTCCCGAACTTTGTTTATAAAACATCATTTCACGAGTTCACACTTACATATAATTTATGGAGAGTAGTTTAAATGCGTATTTGGCGTGCTGACCGGGGGGAGGGCTTCGAGCTCGGAATTTTGGCCCGAACCCAAAGTACCCCCCAAAAATGCTAAGCATAGGACAGCCGCCTGCTAAATACCCCCCAAGAAGAGCCGAGCTTGGCGGGCTGGCATTCGTGAAGGGCCTTGATTGCTTGACCGGTAGGCCCTTGAGGGCTGCTGCGGCACATCATGCCGGGGGATTGCCTGCAATAGAAAAAATGTAAAAAGAGAAACATGGGAGAGACAACAGTATTAAAACATTAAACATTTCTTTGCTGCGTGGAAACTTTCCACTCTTTCGTTCTGCGTGGAACTTCCCCTCTTTCGTTCTGCGTGGAAACTTTCCACTCTTTCGTTCTGCGTGGAAACTTTCCACTCTTTCGTTCTGCGTGGAAACTTCCACTCTTTCGTACTGTGTTGGAAACTTTCCACTCTTTCGTACTGTGTTGGAAACTTTCCACTCTTTCGTACTGTGTTGGAAACTTTCCACTCTTTCGTACTGTGTTGGAAACTTTCCACTCTTTCGTACTGTGTTGGAAACTTTCCACTCTTTCATACTGTGTTGGAAACTTTCCACTCTTTTGTACTGTGTTGGAAACTTTCCACTCTTTCGTACTGTGTTAGAAACTTTCCACTCTTTCGAACTGTGTTGGAAACTTTCCACTCTTTCGTACTGCGTGGAACTTCCACTCTTTCGTACTGTGTTGGAAACTTTCCACTCTTTCGTACTGTGTTGGAAACTTTCCCCTCTTTCGTTCTGCGTGGAAACTTCCACTCTTTCGTACTGCGTGGAACTTTCCACTCTTTCATACTGTGTTGGAAACTTTCCACTCTTTCGTACTGTGTTGGAAACTTTCCACTCTTTCGTACTGTGTTGGAAACTTTCCACTCTTTCGTACTGTGTTGGAAACTTTCCACTCTTTCGTACTGTGTTGGAAACTTTCCACTCTTTTGTACTGTGTTGGAAACTTTCCACTCTTTCGTACTGTGTTGGAAACTTTCCACTCTTTCGTACTGTGTTGGAAACTTTCCACTCTTTCGTACTGTGTTGGAAACTTTCCACTCTTTCGTACTGTGTTGGAAACTTTCCACTCTTTCGTACTGTGTTGGAAACTTTCCACTCTTTCGTACTGTGTTGGAAACTTTCCACTCTTTCGTACTGTGTTGGAAACTTTCCACTCTTTCGTACTGTGTTGGAAACTTTCCACTCTTTCGTACTGTGTTGGAAACTTTCCACTCTTTCATACTGTGTTGGAAACTTTCCACTCTTTTGTACTGTGTTGGAAACTTTCCACTCTTTCGTACTGTGTTAGAAACTTTCCACTCTTTTGAACTGTGTTGGAAACTTTCCACTCTTTCGTACTGTGTTGGAAACTTTCCCCTCTTTCGTTCTGCGTGGAAACTTCCACTCTTTCGTACTGCGTGGAACTTTCCACTCTTTCGTACTGTGTTGGAAACTTTCCACTCTTTCGTACTGTGTTGGAAACTTTCCCCTCTTTCGTTCTGCGTGGAAACTTCCCCTCTTTCGTACTGCGTGGAACTTTCCACTCTTTCGTACTGTGTTGGAAACTTTCCACTCTTTCGTACTGTGTTGGAAACTTTCCACTCTTTCGTACTGTGTTAGAAACTTTCCACTCTTTTGAACTGTGTTGGAAACTTTCCACTCTTTCGTACTGTGTTGGAAACTTTCCCCTCTTTCGTTCTGCGTGGAAACTTCCACTCTTTCGTACTGCGTGGAACTTTCCACTCTTTCGTACTGTGTTGGAAACTTTCCACTCTTTCGTACTGTGTTGGAAACTTTCCACTCTTTCGTACTGTGTTGGAAACTTTCCACTCTTTCGTACTGTGTTGGAAACTTTCCCCTCTTTCGTACTGTGTTGGAAACTTTCCACTCTTTCGTACTGTGTTGGAAACTTTCCACTCTTTCGTACTGTGTTGGAAACTTTCCACTCTTTCGTACTGTGTTGGAAACTTTCCACTCTTTCGTACTGTGTTGGAAACTTTCCACTCTTTTGTACTGTGTTGGAAACTTTCCACTCTTTCGTACTGTGTTAGAAACTTTCCACTCTTTCGAACTGTGTTGGAAACTTTCCACTCTTTCGTACTGCGTGGAACTTCCACTCTTTCGTACTGTGTTGGAAACTTTCCACTCTTTCGTACTGTGTTGGAAACTTTCCACTCTTTCGTACTGTGTTGGAAACTTTCCACTCTTTCGTACTGTGTTGGAAACTTTCCACTCTTTCGTACTGTGTTGGAAACTTTCCACTCTTTCGTACTGCGTGGAAACTTTCCACTCTTTCGTACTGCGTGGAACTTCCACTCTTTCATTCTGCGTGGAAACTTTCCACTCTTTCATACTGCGTGGAACTTCCACTCTTTCATTCTGCGTGGAAACTTTCCACTCTTTCATACTGCGTGGAACTTCCACTCTTTCATTCTGCGTGGAAACTTTCCACTCTTTCATACTGCGTGGAACTTCCACTCTTTCATTCTGCGTGGAAACTTTCCACTCTTTCATACTGCGTGGAACTTCCACTCTTTCATACTGTGTGGAACTTCCACTCTTTCATACTGCGTGGAACTTCCACTCTTTCATTCTGCGTGGAAACTTTCCACTCTTTCATACTGCGTGGAACTTCCACTCTTTCATACTGTGTGGAACTTCCACTCTTTCATACTGCGTGGAACTTCCACTCTTTCCTTCTGCGTGGAAACTTTCCACTCTTTCATACTGCGTGGAACTTCCACTCTTTCATACTGCGTCGAACTTCCACTCTTTCATACTGCGTGGAAACTTTCCACTCTTTCATACTGCGTGGAACTTCCACTCTTTCATACTGCGTGGAAACTTTCCACTCTTTCATACTGCGTGGAACTTCCACTCTTTCATTCTGCGTGGAAACTTTCCACTCTTTCATACTGCGTGGAACTTCCACTCTTTCATACTGTGTGGAACTTCTACTCTTTCATACTGCGTGGAACTTCCACTCTTTCATTCTGCGTGGAAACTTTCCACTCTTTCATACTGCGTGGAACTTCCACTCTTTCATACTGCGTGGAAACTTTCCACTCTTTCATACTGCGTGGAACTTCCACTCTTTCATACTGCGTGGAAACTTTCCACTCTTTCATACTGCGTGGAACTTCCACTCTTTCATTCTGCGTGGAAACTTTCCACTCTTTCATACTGCGTGGAACTTCCACTCTTTCATACTGTGTGGAACTTCTACTCTTTCATACTGTGTGGAACTTCCACTCTTTCATACTGCGTGGAACTTCCACTCTTTCATACTGCGTGGAACTTCCACTCTTTCATTCTGCGTGGAAACTTTCCACTCTTTCATACTGCGTGGAACTTCCACTCTTTCATACTGTGTGGAACTTCTACTCTTTCATACTGCGTGGAACTTCCACTCTTTCATACTGCGTGGAACTTCCACTCTTTCATTCTGCGTGGAAACTTTCCACTCTTTCATACTGCGTGGAACTTCCACTCTTTCATACTGTGTGGAACTTCCACTCTTTCATACTGCGTGGAACTTCCACACTTTCATACTGCGTGGAACTTCCACTCTTTCATACTGCGTGGAAACGTTCCACTCTTTCATACTGCGTGGAACTTCCACTCTTTCATACTGCGTGGAAACTTTCCACTCTTTCATTCTGCGTGGAAACTTTCCACTCTTTCATTCTGCGTGGAACTTCCACTCTTTCATTCTGCGTGGAACTTCCACTCTTTCATACTGCGTGGAACTTCCACTCTTTCATTCTGCGTGGAACTTCCACTCTTTCATTCTGCGTGGAACTTCCACTCTTTCATCTGCGTGGAAACTTTCCACTCTTTCGTATGGCGTGGAAACGTTCCACTCTTCAAGCTATAGGGAACTTCCCGCTGTACTGAGTCCATGGAACTTTCCATTTCTTACTGGAACCTGAGAACACGAGAGAGAGAGAACAGCAACAAAACTCTGGTGTCGGAACGGGTGGGCTGGGATCTTTGAATCCCTTTGATCAGAGAGAGGTTGGTGAATTGTTTATCTCGGGGGAGGAATCGCCGTACATCAATTGTGGAAAAAACTGGATGCAGCTCAAGTAACCTTTGATGTATTAAGGTAGAAAATAAACGAGGTGATTGAAAGGAGAGAAATATCGGGGAATGGCATGTTTATAAGAGAAGTGAAATGCTTTAAACATCTCCTGGCCGTCACGTAGCATTGAGGTTTCTGGGAAAGAACATCACTGCTTTGGCAGTGGAGAAAATTAGCCAGATAACTGAGCTCCTGTGGGAGCAGAGGGAACAGCACCGCTGTAGTAGGAGAAAATTAGCCAGAGAAACTGAGCTCCTGTGGGAGCAGAGGAAACAGCACTGCTGTAGTAGGAGAAAATTAGCCAGAGAAACTCAGCTCCTGTGGGAGCAGAGGGAACAGCACTGCTGTAGTAGGAGAAAATTAGCCAGAGAAACTCAGCTCCTGTGGGAGCAGAGGGAACAGCACTGCTGTAGTAGGAGAAAATTAGCCAGAGAAACTGAGCTCCTGTGGGAGCAGAGGAAACAGCACTGCTGTAGTAGGAGAAAATTAGCCAGAGAAACTCAGCTCCTGTGGGAGCAGAGGGAACAGCACTGCTGTGGCAGTGGAGAAAATTAGCCAGAGAAACTGAGCTCCTGTGGGAGCAGAGGAAACAGCACTGCTGTAGTAGGAGAAAATTAGCCAGAGAAACTCAGCTCCTGTGGGAGCAGAGGGAACAGCACTGCTGTGGCAGTGGAGAAAATTAGCCAGAGAAACTCAGCTCCTGTGGGAGCAGAGGGAACAGCACTGCTGTGGCAGTGGAGAAAATTAGCCAGAGAAAACTGAGCTCCTGTAGGAGCAGAGGGAACAGCACTCCTGTGGCAGTGGAGAAAATTAGCCAGAGAAAACTGAGCTCCTGTGGGAGAAAAAGTTAGATGGACAGATGGAGAAACACATTTGTGTAACCGAATGGACTCTTATTTTGAAATAGTCATACCTTATTATTGCAGGATGCTCATTAAAATTCATTTGAGAGAGATAAAATACAGTCTTACAACTGTATACACTGTTTTCTTTACAGTGATATATATTGTAATATGTTGTCGTTGTTGATTCGAATTTACTTTGCATAAATGTATGCTATTCATTGATTGTGAAATGCTCTGAACTGAAGCATTCTGAAGCCTTGTTCAAGCCAGTAGAACGCACAACGGTGCCACATTCAGATTTTGAAAACGTGATCTCTCACATTAATTCAATGAAATCATAGCCTTTGAATTTTTCTGTTTCATAAAATATATATAAATATAAGATGGCATATCAATCATTGATACATTTGTAATACAATAGCCTGCCCTACTATAAGGTATTGATGTTAGGGTGCTCCCAAATACATTGTTCAGTTCGGACACGTCTATTTATAGTCACAAATGCGATTATGGTCGCACTGTGTCGAGCCCTGTGTGACCGAGTTTATGTGAGCGTCAAGTTGAGAAGTATTTAATCAAGGCGGTGATTATCAGCTGATTCCAACTAGTAGCTGATTGTTTGGCATAATATGCACCGTTGCATTGCCAGCATTTTAGTGATTTAGCCTCACGATACGTTCACTCGCTTCATCAGCAGCAAGTATATTGATCGTTCATCACCATAGTGGCCGCGTGCGCGTACATGATGAACGCACTTCTCCTGTGTGAAAAGTATCTGTCTGTACTGTAGTACACAGAGGCAGAAAGATCGCAAGAAAAGAAAAGTAAAAGAGTTGTAATACTTTATCTTAAGACAGGAACTGTTGTAGTTCTCCCTGTTGCAAGTCTGTGCGGTGTGCACTCCTTTACACTGTCCAAGCATTGCTCTCGCGGTTGGCTCGTGAATGCTGATGGAAGCGGCCGAAAGGGTTTTTTTGATAGCTTATACATTTTTAAGGAAAAGATTTTAGTATTGTAGAGTTGCTTCGAGCCGTGTAGACAGCGTGGGTGGGCAATGCCGTGCATGCTGGCAAACAGTCAATGAACAGAGGTAAGACTGCTGCGTGTATATATACCTCTTATTGATGATTAGCTGATTGCTCTCCACCTGTGTCAATTATCTGAACGTACTCCTCCCGAACTTTGTTTATAAAACATCATTTAGTGAAGTGGGTAGGAGTGGGGTTAGTTGCTCCAAAATATAAAAGTAGCCTTTAAATATTAATAAATTAATGTCTGCTTTTAAAAATCCAACAAATTAAATGCGTCTTGATCTGACGCATTGGGCAAACAACTGAAATGAATGGAGCACCTGCGCGTCGATATAGTGACGTCTAGGCCTTTAGCGTCTTCATTGTGAAGCGGAAGCACTTCTGATTTGACGCCTTGGGACTGAGAATGGGTTGGTTAATGCTATTCCAAATAAGGCTCCATTGTGCCACATATAACAAATCTGCTTTAAGTGAAGTTCTGTAAAATTGTGTTTTGATTTGACAGACAAAAAGACGCTCTAAAAGAGAAGCTGGAAAACTTCTCTTCGAGTCATCCAGATGTAAAGGACATCAAGATCCTGGTAGCTGGGCAAGTTGGAGCAGGAAAGTCCAGCTTTATTAACTCCATCAATAGTGCCTTTCAAGGAAGGATCTCCTCTAGAGCGCTAGTTAATTCATCTGGTGGTAACAGTCGTAGTTTCACACAAAACGTAAGTATTTATTACCTATACAGAAGTTGAATGTTTTCTAAAAGAGCCAGACATGTCATTTGACCCACTCTTGAGCATTGAGCGATTCAGCTAATCATACGAGGATTTCTTGGAAATTGTCTTCAAATATGCTTCTATATTTTTTGTCTTTGTAGCTCAAAGGATACACCATCAGAAGTGGGAAAAAATCTTTGCCCTACATCATGAAGGACATAATGGGCTTAGAACCTGATCAATTGGTAAAATATGCTGAGGCGCATGCGAAGGATGGTAATGAAGTAATAAACCAAGGGGTGCAAACAGATGACATCATCAAAGCTGTGTTTGGGCATGTGAAGGACGGCTATAAAGTAATAAACCACTAATATTTTAACATAAAGTTTGTATGTGTGCATTAGGTTTGACATTGATTTTGTTGAATTTCCATTCTTAGTTCAATGAAAAGCAGGCACTCACTGATCAGGATCAACATTACACCAGTGACCCTTCCCTCTCCGATGAGGCTTTTTGCCTGGTTTACGTCATAGACGCAAATACAGTCAAATTCACAGATGATCGACTTATTGGCAAGTTGAAGAGCATCCGCCAGGCAATCAGTGCTAAGGGTAAAACTGACCCCTGAATGTTTGATTATGATTTTCATTCATGAGTGGAGAGAGAAGTGGGCATAAACTGCATGGGTTGGGTGTTTTTTCAATGCGTAGGTGGACAAATTATTGATATGACCCAGACGATGTTTGTGGGTTAGTTATATACAACAAACTGTCACAAATGCTCAATTTGGTTGAGGAGGAAAACATCTTGTTATCGAACCTTTCATTGCCTCTGCGTTTGCTGTAGGGATTCCGCAAGTGATTGTCATGACCAAAGTGGATCAATTATGTCCGCTGGTCAACAAGGATCTGAGGAAGATCTACACTAGCAAGAAGATCAAAGAGAAGGTGTGATATCATCCAATTACTTACACATTTCCATTTTATATACATATTGCAATTATTTGCCTATGTTGATCTGCTTATGTTTAATAGCCACATCTAATTTTCTGTCCTACCTCTGTTCCTGTCCAGATGGACTTGTGCAGTCAAAAAATTGGTGTGCCTTTGTCGAACATCTTCCCAGTGAAGAACTACCATGAGGAGATTGACACAGAGGATGACGTTGATGTTCTGATACTAAAGGCATTTGATCAGATTGTTCAGATTGCAGATGATAAATTGGTGGACGTTGAAAGTGACTGACAAAAATCACATATATCAAGCATAGCATTAGTTCTGGCTGTTCACGTTGTCAAGCTCGCATCAGCTGATCACGTCTACCTATAAGAATACAACGTCTATTACAGCAAAAATCTGAGACACAAAATCTAATGTAAACCTGGAAATGAATAGAAAGATTCAGAATTTTACATTTTTCAAAGAAAAGGAAAGTTACGATTTAAAACCTTTCAATGTTTAACAACATTAAAACTTAAATTGCATGAACAAATATTAGGAGGAATAATGCAGTGACACTTACGTATATTTTAGATTCTTCAAAACATGTATGAACAAAATAACTTTTGCTTATGAGATCTGTTGAATAAATTCTATTTAATCTTAAATTATTCATTTTTCTTGACAATACTCAGCCTGTCCTAAAACAGTGAATTGGGGTATCTGGGGCAATGGGTACATTCAGATATAGCATAAAATGCATGTTGAAATGTATTCGCTGAAACAACTGCTTATGTTCCGCTAAGATGCTTTGGATAAAAGTGCCTGCTAAATGCATAAATGTTTTCAGCCGAAGATCAATCGAAAAAAAAAAAATTGATATAGCCTATATAACCGTTGAGGTGTGGACTTGATTTCAGTTGATTTATGTGAGATACAAATCTGTGTTCCAAGATAGAGCTGATATAAATATATATTTTAAAGGGGAAAATAACAAAATGGGAGGATCCAACACAAAACCAAAGCAATAACCACCAAATCCAGGTGAGAGGGTCCTTGTATGTGTTTCCCTGTATTTATACAGATCACACAATTATAGATACATTCACAAAGAGTGAGATACTACCAGTTTATTGTTAGACTGAATTGTTTATAATACGATGTATATGTTTTTCCATTGAACTTGATATGCCATGGAGGCAATTTGACTGGGGAAAGCTATTTACAAATATGCAGACTTTATGGACTTCATGTGTTTTGAATGTATTATCTTTGATAGTAATTGATCGGTAGTTAGTAGTAGTTTAACACTGTCATTTCAAATAAGAGTGCAAATATAAGCTAAAATTATATTTCCCTCAAAAGTATAAATGATCTCTCCGCATACATTAACATTTGAAAAGTCCACTTTGTTGGATGATATATTGTTTTTTAAGACCATTATAGCCGCGTCTCCACCGAAATGACCCGGAAAAATTTGTTCCAGGAACTTTTTTTACAGGAACGTTCCCCCCCCCAGATCTGCTACTGTCAGCGTTTCCACTGCAGTCTAAAGTACCGGGAAGATTAGGCAAATAAGTCCGGTGATGTAGGACTGCGCGCGGCTGCTCCTCCCAGTCAGAGATGGACAGTAATCATTTTTGCGCGATTCTGTCTGCAACAATAACGAGGAGATGCAAGCAGCGCTGCTTTTGGTAGTTATGTATTGTTTTAATTAAGAGGTCATTAACAATGACGGAAAAGAGAGGAGCACTGATACTAAAGCGTATTCTGAAAGCTCGTAAAGCTAGATTTAAAATAAGACAACGTATGTTATTATCAGATATTATGGACATTGACCGTGAGGTGGCTGAGACGAATGCGCGCCATCGGACAGAAAGAGCAAGACTGATATTTACTGAACGCAGAACGAACGAACCTCGCAAAAGACTTTTAAAAATGCCGGTTGAAATAAAATACTGTGTGAGTTCAACCAATCAGCATGTTCAGCGCCCAAGTCCCACCCCCGAAAGTTCCCGAACTTTGAAAAAGTACTACCCCAGGAGCACGGGGGGAATATCCCCCAAATATCCGTTTGGAGGGGGAAATATTTACCCTGACCCTGGTTCCTGAAACACACCGAGTACCACCCCAAAGTTCCTAGTTCCTGAGGAAAGTTCCTGCGGTGGAAACGCGGCTCAAGATGATACTTTAATAGTAATAATAATACAAGTATTTTAGCCCTCAGTTTAACTCTACTCATGATTTGATATTGTCTTGAGATCCTCTACTCCTCTTCCCATGTGTCTTCACCGAGCAGCAAACCTCCCCCAGTTTCTCCTGAAGCCAATATGGAAGTGACTTAAACTGCAGTTCATCGACTGGCCACTGGAGACAGGCTCCAGTACGGTGCAGAATATCCTTGAGCCTCATGTTAAAATGCCCAACTTTACAGCAGAAAAACCCACGTTTACAGTAGGGGTGGGAATCAGCATATTTAGAATTTTTTAGAGAATAAGTCATATCTGAAAGAGCGCCCTACCCACATACATTTGAGTAAATACATTTTTTTTAAAAAAAGGTCTCATTTTACAGAAAACACAGTAAATTTTAACACAGTAGTGGAATATTGCATATATTACACTCACCTAAAGAATTATTAGGAACACCTGTTCAATTTCTCATTAATGCAATTATCTAATCAACCAATCACATGGCAGTTGCTTCAATGCATTTAGGGGTGTGGTCCTGGTCAAGACAATCTCCTGAACTCCAAACTGAATGTCAGAATGGGAAAGAAAGGTGATTTAAGCAATTTTGAGCGTGGCATGGTTGTTGGTGCCAGGAGGGCCGGTCTGAGTATTTCACAATCTGCTCAGTTACTGAGATTTTCACGCACAACCATTTCTAGGGTTTACAAAGAATGGTGTGAAAAGGGAAAAACATCCAGTATGCGGCAGTCCTGTGGGCGAAAATGCCTTGTTGATGCTAGAGGTCAGAGGAGAATGGGCGACTGATTCAAGCTGATAGTAGAGCATTTTTGACTGAAATAACCACTCGTTACAACCGAGGTCTGCAGCAAAGCATTTGTGAAGCCACAACACGCACAACCTTGAGGCGGATGGGCTACAACAGCAGAAGACCCCACCGGGTACCACTCATCTCCACTACAAATAGGAAAAAGAGGCTACAATTTGCACGAGCTCACCAAAATTGGACAGTTGAAGACTGGAAAAATGTTGCCTGGTCTGATGAGTATCGATTTCTGTTGAGACATTCAGATGGTAGAGTCAGAATTTGGCGTAAACAGAATGAGAACATGAATCCATCATGCCTTGTTACCACTGTGCAGGCTGGTGGTGGTGGTGTAATGGTGTGGGGGATGTTTTCTTGGCACACTTTAGGCTCCTTAGTGCCAATTGGGCATCGTTTAAATGCCACGGCCTACCTGAGCATTGTTTCTGACCATGTCCATCCCTTTATGACCACCATGTCCCCATCCTCTGATGGCTACTTCCAGCAGGATAATGCACCGTCACAAAGCTCCAATCATTTCAAGCAGAGCTGCAGTGGTTAAGGCACTTAATGATCTGATCCGATTCTGATTCTGGGAACAATGATCCAATTCCCAAAACGATTCTTAACATACTTTGTTGGTAACTAATTATTCTGCTGTGCAAATACATGAACTTTACATTTTAACCAAAATTGGAGTTACTATGCGTTTTGTTTATAGTTAGAATATCTGTTTAACAGTAGTGCCATTTTAAAAATGATTGTGAAGATTTCTTTCAAAACTTTTATTTTATTAACAAAGTTATATTCAGGATTAACAAGCTCTGAATGAAACATAAGCCATACAATTGCATAAGAATAAATAGTTCTCAATTTACAACTAAGTGTGACTAATTTTAGTTTCTTTAGAACATTTTAACCAAAAAAAAAGTCTTTAAAACAAAAAAAGTTTACTTTCAAGTGGGGATGGGGCCGATCCGATCCAGTATCGGTATCGGGACCGATACCAGCGGAATTCACGTATCGGATTTTCCCGATCCAACCTGCGGAGAAATCCGATATCCATGAGCCATGTCTGTGCTTTAACGTTGTCTTCTGAAATGACTCCAAAAGTGATTCCCGCCGGCTTGTCTGCTAGCTGGCTGCAAACTATGGAATGGAATTCCTGAACGGAGGCGCGGCTCAATGAGACACAGAGTTATGAGACATGCCCCACTCAGGAAAGCCATTCCGCAGTTTGCAGCCAGATAGCAGGATGGCATTGAGCAGCATTGTGGCTAGCCAACATGTCAGCTGCGTGGAAATACTTCACACTGGAAACACCGCAGAGCACTCACAATAGCCACTTTGAACTTATTATGGTCTCCTCAAAAGCCATCTCTTATAATTGCGTTGCGCATTATAACCAATCACACGTGTTTCTATTGAGTTTATGAATATAATAATCAGAGGCGTTCAGATTAGCGGAGTTTTGTTCAGAGCGCGCGCCGTTCTCAATCGCTGAAATATAACTTACACTCAAAGCGGAGATGAACGTGCGATGTACGCAGGCGATTCAATCATCATACAGTGCCGGACTGTTTTTGTTCTATTTTGTTCAACGAAAATAGTTTCAAACAAACACAGCAGAACCACATCGCAGCTGATATGACTGGCATTAGGTTGGCTTGATGTTCGGGAATCTAGGGACCGTCTCTAAAGTTACATAAAACATTGGTAGGATATACACGTTTCTAACTTAAATGGCATTTGAAGAGAATAACTTATCATAAAACTGACTGTAAAGTGTTCATCTAGGTGTTAGGTATGATGCACACCTTTTTTTGGATTTTTGATATTTAATAAAATAAACTCAATCATATGAAAATGTATGCTTTATTTCACTAGGATACTGTATGGGCTCTTACACAAAATATGCTAGATTTAAATGTGTCATAGCTGATAGAACACTGATGAGAATATTGCTAGAGAATATATTTACAGAGATAATATTAGAGATTTATGCATTATGCGTTGCCATTGACGACAGCCATTATAAGGAAGGAAATCCCACAGAATTTAGCTTAAAAAAGTGCTTAGAGCTCCTTGATTTATTTTTTGTTTGTTGATTTTCAAATATAAATTGATAACCATGATAATTTGGGTCACTATTATCGTGATGTGAAATTTCCATACCGTTTCATCCCTAATACGTAGTATATTACTTGCCTGTTGAGAGGAGTTTACTTCAGCATCATATAAAATCAACAATAATGATAATAAAGCAAACACAGCTCTGGTATCGGAATAGTATCGGTATCGGCCGATATCCAAATTCAGGTATCGGGATCGGATCGAAAGTGAAAAAATGTGGATCGGTGCATCCCTACTTTCAAGGCAAGTCAAATTGTATTTATATATAAATTATATATTATATCATCAAATATATATTAAATATTTATCATCTACCATAGTTCATGTTTGCTGTTTCTCCAGCTCTGAGTGTAACCTTGAAAACAAAGTATTTGCATATGTAAGGGCAGATTCATATATTCAGAATGTTTGTTATTCACTGTAAAAAAAAAAAATATATATATATATATATATATATATATATATATGATCAATAAGTTATGACAACATGTTTTAACATTGCCTTAACTCATCAAAATAAATTAAGCAATTTTTTTCAAGATTCAGCTCATTTTTTAAAGTCAGTTTAATGTAATTGTAGTTGAAATGACTTAAACGTCCAAGTTGATTGTATTTAATTTAATGCAGCAACTTTTTTTAAAGTGTTCATAAATGGTTAGAACGTTTGTTTAGGATTTTGAGCAAATGATAAACACAGATGAAAGAAACCAAACATATTTTAAATGTTTTAAAAGATTACATTTAATAGCAGTTTTACCGTGAAAACTTATTATATTCAGGAAAAGGATGATATAAATCACAGTGACTGAGAAAATGGCAGTTTGAAGATTCAATCCTGTTTAAATCTAAACAAAAACGAATTCAGTCACACATTTAAATGATCAGAAGTTAGTAAATTACATATTGCATTACTGAATTATGGCATAATCTAAAGAAAAACATAGCCTTGCAAAAAGTCTTGTGACAGTGTCGTGGTACAATGATGGTATCAGATGGTAATACCGTGGTTATTTAAAGCAAATCATAAGTACTATAAAACTACACTGGTTTTTTGACATGTACCATATAAATACCATGGTATTACAATCTGATGCCGTTATTGTACAATTATATTGTTTTTCTGTATGTGAGGCAAAGTAAAACAAGCATACTGATAAGATGCTTTTACAGAATTAATATTAATATTAATCAATATAATAATATTACCTCACCCTTAACAGTCAAGGTGAATCTTTGCATCTCCTCTTTCATGTTTAAGTCAATGGTATAATACTACGGTATAATAGTATATAATACTGCGGTATACAATGGTATAATACTGCTTTCCTGTAGCTCAAACAGTAGAGCATGGCGCTAGCAACGCCAAGGTCATGAATTCGATTCCCAGGGAAAGCAAGAGCTGACAAAATGTAAAATGTGTACCTTGAATGAAATGTAAGTCGCTTTGGATAACAGCGTCTGCCAAAAAATGCAGAAATGGTATAAACTCCACTGTGTTCAACTTTTAAATCAGTTATAGTGATTTGTGCTCTCTTCACATCAAGAGTTGTGATGCCTCTGAAGATTCGGGATGTTAAACCGTCTTCATCCCATTCAATCGCCCTGACAACACCACGACCATCACTGTTTCTGTGTTTCCAGGTAATGCTGGTGAGAGGAGGATTAAGAGGTTTGTCTAGACGAAAAGAAACTTCATCACCCACTGCTTTAATCACATCTGATGGATAAAATATGAGAGAGTGTTAGTCAATATTCAACAAGCACGTGTCTGTCATTCACGAGTCATTTAATATTTGTAAATTAGGTTACAATACTAAAGTGTCATCCAAAACTAAATTGCGACAAAAATACATGTGCAAACTTGTCATGCTTTTACCACAGTATTGGCAGTTTTAATGTGATATTTGTTGTAAATGCACAGTAACAGCAATAGCGCCCCCTATAACAGTGAAAACATGAAAGTCCAACGTGATCTAATGAGAAGTGTGGTTCTACAACACGTACATTTACTTACATTTTCATACACACTATAACGTACAATTTTGACGTATTGACAGCACTAAAGCGTAAATAATTTACGTATCCGTGTGAATGTGTAGCAGTTCATGAATATTAAAATCATGGAATTAATGTTTTGATTGATTCTATTGTATTTAATTGTCATATCAATGACATGTTTTCACTCGCATTTATTAAATGCAGTTTACTCGTCTACTTACTGTAATATTTCTCCTTTGCAGCGACTGACAATACAATCATAAAATACACCAAAACACAACATAAATTCACAAAAGACATACATTTTATTAGCTTGGTGTAATCCAAATCTATAGAATCCATATGTTTGCGAGGAACAGATCCAAACGTAGCTCTTTATCCAGCGATCTTCATCCTCTGACACAACTACTTTTGGTACCGCTTTTGACATTTTTGCAAAAAATAAATAAATAAATAATTGTGATTGCACTTGTTATGCTTTTATTTATAACAGTACATAGTTTTGAGAAATGGTTATGGGTGGGTTTAGGGGTAGGTGTAGGATTAGCAGCTCAAAATATCGTTTAAATGCTATATTATTACTAAAATTTACATTTTACTACACATCTCTGTCCATACATTTTATTATTTTAATATTCTGTATAAAAGGGGTATGTTTAGGTTAGGGGATCTTACATTTATCTGTAAAATGGTAAAAGGGAAATTAAACAGATATCTTTATGAAATGAAAGATGCTAACGGTCTAATCAGATTCAATGATCTATGCTAAGCTATGCTAGGGGAGATGGAAAATGAGTCTATTTTCAAGAAAAGTGCCGTGTTCCTATAGAGTGAAACTGAAAGTCAGACCTGCAAGTATAAATATAGCCTCGGATGAGCGCTGCCATCACAAGACGCTTGCACATCCTCAGAAACACAAGACAGAACAGTACATAGCAATTCTGTGATTACTCTGTATAGTTTAAACAACTCTGTGTTTAGTGTGGTATTATTTGCTGAATTTATCCGGGGAAAAAAGAAAGGGAGATCAAAAAATGGGAGGTAAGTACTGCATACTTTGCATCTTTTAACTTATAATATTTCTAATTAAAGGGCTGCATTTAAAAGTATATTTCTGAATGCTGTAATGACTTCGGGGTGTCTGTTAGAACATGTAACTTGGTGAAGGATTAACTTCTCTCAGTGCAATACTGGTTAGCTATGGGTGTGGTTCTGAAACAAATCAATGGCAAATCACTACAGCCTTATACAGAAAATTACACAAATAAGTTATCTAAATAACCATAAATACACGCATGTTTTTTACAGTTAATTACTGATATAAAGAAAAGCACTGCAGTGTACAGGAACGTGACTGTTACGTCTTCTCCAGGGCTGTGGTTGCATTATATCATTTAGGCTCTGACGGAAGACTGCGGATAGAGATTAGAGGAGGGGGGGGGGGGGGGGGGGTGGATTCTGAGCACTCCCTGATCAACAAGAGGTCACATGCCATTGAAAACACAGAAAAAACAAAAAACTATGAAAATAGAGGGTCTAAAGCTGCAATCAACTTCGCTTTTAAGGAAATAAAGAATGCGAAGAAACGGATCGAGAAAGTTGACAAATAAAGAAGAGGAGGTGGTTGCTCAGCTTAAAGATAGAATAACAGTGCTGGAAAATTACACAAGAAAATGGAATCTGAAGTTATATGGGATAACAGAATTAATCGAAGATCTGCTATACTCTGTCTAGACCAAGCCTGCGGCACTCCTCTGTAAACTTCCATCCATTAGCCCAAAACCGGATGCTAACGGCTTGGTCAAAAGGAATTCTGCGTGTAAGCCTTTTCAGCAATTTGGTGAAGGTCTCTTAATTTATTGAATCGCATTTTAAATCTGACTCCATTAATAATTTTATCTGACTCCAATTTTATGTGACTCCATAAAGTGTGTTATGTTTATCAGCTGATTTTACGATTAGTTGCCATTTAATTTAGATTGTTGATTTTCTTAGTATCTTCCTAGTTTTCAAATTCGTTCATCAAGAGACCCGATATCGCACAGAAACAGACGCGTCCGGACCGCACGTTCACGAGCACAAAATGTTTACTTCTGATATTAGTCAGAGGATGCAGAGTGAATATCTTACCTTTAAGTGGTTGCACATGCTCACTCAACAAAAAGTGTAATTTTAATAATATCCACGAACTACAACTTGCTAATCCAGCGATAGTCCGAAATCGGATTATCGCGCACACTGCGCCCCATGCTTCAGTCGTGCCGTCATCGGTGTGATCTATCATAACACTAGATTTTTTGCGGTAATAAAGGAGTCTACATCGATCCATACTAAAATAATGATTTCAGAATAATACAAGATAAGTCAAGATTAACATTTATTTTGGCCAGACAGGAAAAGTAAATAAGTAAACAAGAATCCATGGTACACAACTGATCAGCGTAAAAACATAAAACACAATTGCAAAGCAATATGAAAATAATTTAAAAGAGTCATATTGTCTGGCTCAATAGGCTACATGCAGTGTGTGTGTGTCCCAAAGACACTGACACAGCACCACATTCTGGCTACAGAATGTTTCCCCCCTTCTAGGTTCTGTTATCCTTCCTTAAATACTCCAACTAGAACAAAAGGGCTGTAAATATTTGCAACACAACCACCTGGTTTTGGGGGAGTGGATCAGATATCTTTGAAGAGACTCCTCAAAAGGAGAACAGAATTCTCATTAGTTTTCAACCTTTCTAATACTACCAGTGACTGCAGGGAAACCATTTTACCATTCGCACCGAGACCTTTAAAAGGACACCAAACATGAAAGGGATAAAACAATAGATTTACAAGATACATCATCATTGGTATATCGGCATTTGACTTGAAAACAGGGCAAGGAAAGGGCATAATGGGGAGGGGATGAAATGTTTGATCAGGGTGGTGTCACACAGTTTCTGTGAGATCTTTTCTCAAGATTAGTGACTTTTATTGTTCTATTGTTGGGGTATGGATCTCAGCTTTTGTCTTAGCAGCAAAACCGATCTTTACACCTCTCAGAAACTGAAGCCTCCGTGCCTCGATTGCCCCCCGGTGGCCGTTCCCAGTATAGCTCATAAACTCCACCTCTTCATGTATTACAATGGACGCGAGACAAACTGAACAATTCAATTACACTTAAAATAATTGTTTCCTAAAGATGGTTTCTGTCATTTTAGGCAGTTTTTATCACAATGATTTCATTTCAAGTGTTGGTTTTTTAAATAAGTGGTTTTAGTGAGTTATTTGATGCTATAAAAATGGGGGGTGTGACGTCATGATTGACAGCTGAGATTGGCGGCTTCTCTGAGTGAAGTTGTCACTGAGGCACTAATAGACTTTTTCGGGATTTTCGGGAGGAGGTTGGAGCTTTAGCTTTCATTTCTACATTTCTATAACTGTTTAAACACACCAACATAATGAATTGTTCTGCATCTGTGAGTGTGGGCGGGCTTTTGATAATCGCGCCTCTACTTCCTGCTCTCTACTGCGCAACTCCGGTCCTGAGATGTCAGCGCTGTGTGCGGGGCGTCCATATTTTTTACCGGTCTATGGTTTAGACCAGAGCAAATTGAAGCTGGTAATTGACATTGTACACTATCTAGAGGAAATCAATAGAGTGTCCAAAAGAGTAGAAATCAATAGAGTAGAACTCAATAGAGTGTCCAATAGAGTAGAAATAGAGTAATAGAGTACATACACATGTCCTGAATTTCGGCGCAGGGTTGTGGTATTGCACACTTCAGTCATTCCTGCAGGTTTCACGCAGGTTTCACTGCCTGTCCTTATCCTATGAGAAAACGACTAGCTTAATTATTCGTGAATAATGCAGCCTCGTGAATAATTAAGCGAGTCGTCTTCTCATAGGATAAGGGCTTGCAGTCTCATGAATAATTAAGCGAGTCGTCTTCTCATAGGATAAGGACAGGCAGACTCGTGAATAATTAAGCGAGTCGTCTTCTCATAGGATAAGGGCATGCAGACTCGTGAAAAATTAAGCGAGGCGTCTTCTCATTGGATAAGGACACGCAGTCTCATGAATAATTAAGCGAGTCGTCTTCTCATAGGATAAGGACAGGCAGACTCATGAATAATTAAGCGAGTTGTCGTCTCATAGGATAAGGACAGGCAGACTCGAGAATAATTAAGCGAGTCGTCTTCTCATAGAATAAGGACACGCAGTCTCATGAATAATTAAGCGAGTCGACTTCTCATAGGATAAGGACAGGTAGATCCGTGAATAATTAAGCGAGGCGTCTTCTCATAGGATAAGAACAGGCAGACTCGTGAATAATTAAGCGAGTCGTCTTCTCATAGGATAAGGACAAGCAGACTCGTGAATAATTAAGCGAGGCGTCTTCTCATAGGATAAGGACACGCAGTCTCATGAATAATTAAGCGAGTAGTCTTCTCATAGGATAAGGACACGCAGTCTCATGAATAATTAAGCGAGTCGTCTTCTCATAGAATAAGGACACGCAGTCTCATGAATAATTAAGCGAGTCGTCTTCTCATAGGATAAGGACACGCAGACTCGTGAATAATTAAGCGAGTCGTCTTCTCATAGGATAAGGACAGGCAGACTCGTGAATAATTAAGCGAGTCGTCTTCTCATAGGATAAGGGCATGCAGACTCGTGAATAATTAAGCGAGGCGTCTTCTCATTGGATAAGGACACGCAGTCTCATGAATAATTAAGCGAGTCGTCGTCTCATAGGATAAGGACAGGCAGACTCGTGAATAATTAAGCGAGTCGTCTTCTAATAGGATAAGGGCATGCAGACTCGTGAATAATTAAGCGAGGCGTCTTCTCATAGAATAAGGACACGCAGTCTCATGAATAATTAAGCGAGTCGACTTCTCATAGGATAAGGACAGGCAGACTCATGAATAATTAAGCGAGTCGTCTTCTCATAGGATAAGGACACGCAGTCTCATGAATAATTAAGCGAGTCGTCTTCTCATAGGATAAGGACAGGCAGACTCGTGAATAATTAAGCGAGTTGTCTTCTAATAGGATAAGGGCATGCAGACTCGTGAATAATTAAGCGAGGCGTCTTCTCATAGAATAAGGACACGCAGTCTCATGAATAATTAAGCGAGTCGTCTTCTCATAGGATAAGGACACGCAGACTCGTGAATAATTAAGCGAGTCGTCTTCTCATTGGGTAAGGACACGCAGACTCGTGAATAATTAAGCGAGTCATCTTCTCATAGGATAAGGACAGGCAGACTCGTGAATAATTAAGCGAGGCGTCTTCTCATAGGATAAGGACACGCAGTCTCATGAATAATTAAGCGAGTCGTCTTCTCATAGGATAAGGACACGCAGTCTCATGAATAATTAAGCGAGTCGTCTTCTCATAGGATAAGGACAGGCAGACTCGTGATTAATTAAGCGAGTTGTCTTCTAATAGGATAAGGGCATGCAGACTCGTGAATAATTAAGCGAGGCGTCTTCTCATAGAATAAGGACACGCAGTCTCATGAATAATTAAGCGAGTCGTCTTCTCATAGGATAAGGACACGCAGACTCGTGAATAATTAAGCGAGTCGTCTTCTCATAGGATAAGGATAGGCAGACTCGTGAATAATTAAGCGAGGCGTCTTCTCATTGGATAAGGACACGCAGTCTCATGAATAATTAAGTGAGTCGTCGTCTCATAGGATAAGGACAGGCAGACTCGTGAATAATTAAGCGAGTCATCTTCTAATAGGATAAGGGCATGCAGACTCGTGAATAATTAAGCGAGGCGTCTTCTCATAGAATAAGGACACGCAGTCTCATGAATAATTAAGCGAGTCGACTTCTCATAGGATAAGGACAGGCAGACTCGTGAATAATTAAGTGAGTCGTCTTCTCATAGGATAAGGACAGGCAGACTCGTGAATAATTAAGCGAGGCATCTTCTCATTGGATAAGGACACGCAGTCTCATGAATAATTAAGCGAGTCGTCGTCTCATAGGATAAGGACACGCAGTCTCATGAATAATTAAGCGAGTCGTCGTCTCATAGGATAAGGACAGGCAGACTCGTGAATAATTAAGCGAGTCGTCTTCTAATAGGATAAGGGCATGCAGACTCGTGAATAATTAAGCGAGGCGTCTTTTCATAGAATAAGGACACGCAGTCTCATGAATAATTAAGCAAGTCGACTTCTCATAGGATAAGGACAGGCAGACTCGTGAATAATTAAGCGAGGCGTCTTCTCATAGGATAAGAACAGGCAGACTCGTGAATAATTAAGCGATTCGTCTTCTCATAGGATAAGGACAGGCAGACTCGTGAATAATTAAGCGAGGCGTCTTCTCATAGGATAAGGACACGCAGTCTCATGAATAATTAAGCGAGTCGTCTTCTCATAGGATAAGGACAGGCAGACTCGTGAATAATTAAGCGAGGCGTCTTCTCATAGAATAAGGACACGCAGTCTCATAAATAATTAAGTGAGTCGTCTTCTCATAGGATAAGGACACGCAGACTCGTGAATAATTAAGCGAGGCCTCTTCTCATAGGATAAGAACACGCAGTCTCATGAATAATTATGAATAATTATGAAACAGCGATATATATCATCGAGTCATCGCTGAACTATAGTACGAGAAAATTTCACAACCTATGAAGTTAATAAAAAGATACATTTAAACCCGGAAACTGAATATAGCATAAATAAAATGTTTAAAATGAACTAGTTTTCTCCAACAATCAAAATGAATGGATGGTAACATTGACTTCTATGATGCTCAACACTCATATCTCTGTTAAAATCTCAGAAAATGTTCATGGCCCTTTAATAACATATTTTTTTTTGTGGCAAATGTAAAGGGCCAAAATTAAAATAATAAGGCTGAAGGAATATCACCGGTGTACAGTGGAACAAACCTTTCAGCTGTGCTGCCATTTTGTATTGCCAAAGAATAGGATGCAGGAGAAGTTTAACAGAGACAGAGAAAGTGAAATGAATGTCTGTCTGTAAGCATCACTGCAAAAAATAAAATCGCTTCAAAACTATTATATATACACCAAACTTTGTTAAATAATAGTTGGATAATTTCAAGATAAATAGGCCTATAGTCTGGGATTCTGGCATGGCGGGTGGATGCAGAACTCTTCCATCTACTGGTCTTTATTATCATAACATGATTCTGATCTGACATATTTTGTCTTTTTTCATCAGGGTCAGAATCAAAGTCACAAGAAGTGCCAAATCCAGGTGAGAGGGTCTTTCTTCCATATTATTTCTTGAACACATACACAAATTCTCAGAGAGATACTACCAAACTGCTGTTAAACTAATTGCAAGTCTGTATGTTTTCCATAGAACTGGATCAACCATGGAGGAGATTTGACTGGGGGTAAGCTATACTATACATAAGCTTCGTTTGTATTCTGATTCGTTCATGTGCTCCTTTTGTTCAGTTTCCCGCCACTTTTTTGTTAGCATGGTTACCTTCATTATTAGTTCATTCTGTTCAGCTGTGTTTGCTCTTTACCTTGTTTGTGTTTCTATACAAGTTCTTCCTTTTCAGTCACTCCTTGTCCGTTCACCGTCTTAGTTATTGTGTTGCTGCCTGATTGCTAGAAGTGCCATTAAACCTGTCATTTTGGATTTATTATCGTCGCCTGTGTCTGCCTTCCTGCAACCATTGTGACAATTGTCTATGCAGACCAGACTTTATTTTGTTTTTATGTCTTATCTGAAGTAATTCTGCTCAAGTCTTCCGTATATACAGCAAGGCATTTTAAAGGGGACTTGAGCAAGAGGAAAATGATGATTGTCCATGATCATGTGTGATGTAACATGATATTATATCATTAATCATTTTAGCACCAACATTTTACTTGATAAAAAATGACAAATAGAAGAAAATCCATTTTATCACCGGGATCACCATTTCAGTGATTAAAACATTAAGATCAACTCTGTTCTTCACATGAAGATATCATATGACTTCAGAAGACTTGGAATGCAACATGAGTTATTTTTATACAGTTTTTTGTCAGTCTTTTACGTGTTTTATATTGTTTAGAAGTGGGTAGGAGTGGGGTTAGTTGCTCCAAAATATAAAAGTAGCCTTTAAATATTAATAAATTCATGTCTGCTTTTAAAAATCCAACGAATTAAACGCATCTTGTTCTGACGCATTGGGCAAACAACTGAAATGAATGGAGCACTTGCGTGTCGATATAGTGACGTCTAGGCCTTTAGCGTCTTCATTGTGACGTGGAAGCACTTCTGGGTTGGAAGTGTTATCTTCACATATAACAAATCTGCTTTAAGTGAAGTTCTGTAAAATTGTGTTTTGATTTGACAGACAAAAAGACGCTCTAAAAGAGAAGCTGGAAAACTTCTCTTCGAGTCATCCAGATGTAAAGGACATCAAGATCCTGGTAGCTGGGCAAGTTGGAGCAGGAAAGTCCAGCTTTATTAACTCCATCAATAGTGCCTTTCAAGGAAGGATCTCCTCTAGAGCGCAAGCTAATTCATCTGGTGGTAACAGTCGTAGTTTCACAAAAGATGTAAGTATTTGTTACCTATACAGAAGTTGAATGTTTTCTAAAAGAGCCAGACATGTCATTTGACCCACTCTTGAGCATTGAGCGATTTAGCTAATCATATGAGGATTTCTTGGAAATTGTCTTCAAATATGCTTCTATATTTTTGGTCTTTGTAGCTCAAAGGATACACCATCAGAAGTGGGAAAAACTCTTTGCCCATCGTCATCAAGGACATAATGGGCTTAGAACCTGATCAATTGGTCAAATCTGCTGGGGCGCAACCAGATTACGTCATCAGATCTATGTTTGGCCATATGATGGAAGGCTATAAAGTAAGAAACCAAGGGGTGCAAACAGATGACATCATCAATGCTGTGTTTGGGCATGTGAAGGACGGCTATAAAGTAA
Source organism: Gobio occitaniae (assembly GCA_033150135.1). Classification (NCBI taxonomy): domain Eukaryota; kingdom Metazoa; phylum Chordata; class Actinopteri; order Cypriniformes; family Gobionidae; genus Gobio; species Gobio occitaniae. Next base: position 107,935 of record JARQWZ010003189.1, read on the forward strand.
TAAAACACTACATTAACATTTTAACAAAGTTTGTATGTGTGCATTAGGTTTGACATTGAACATATTTTGTTGAATTTTCAATAATAGTTCAATGAGGAGCAGGCACTCACTGATCAGGATCAAGATTACACCAGTGACCCTTCCCTCTCCGATCAGGCTTTTTGCCTGGTTTACGTCATAGACGCAAATACAGTCGAATTCACAGATGATCGACTTATTGGCAAGTTGAAGAGCATCCGCCAGGCAATCAGTGCTAAGGGTAAAACTGACCCCTGAATGTTTGATTATGATTTTTCTTAATGAGTGGAGAGAGAAGTGGGCATTAACTGCATGGTTAGTTATGGGTTAGTTAGTTGTGGGTTAGTTATGTACAACAAACTGTCAAAAAATGCTCAATTTTGTTGAGGAGGAAAAAATCTTGTTATCGAACCTTTCATTGCCTCTGCGTTTGCTGTAGGGATTCCTCAAGTGATTGTCATGACCAAAGTGGATCAATTATGTCCGCTGGTCAACAAGGATCTAAGGAAGATCTACACTAGCAAGAAGATCAAAGAGAAGGTATGATATCATCCAATTACTTACACATTTCCATTTTATATACATATTGCAAGTATTTGCCTATGTTGATCTGCTTATGTTTAATAGCCACATCAAATTTTCTGTCCTACCTCTGTTCCTGTCCAGATGGACTTGTGCAGTCAAAAAATTGGCTTGCCTTTGTCGAACATCTTCCCAGTGAAGAACTACAGTGAGGAGATTGACACAGAGTATGATGTTGATGTTCTGATACTAAAGGCACTTGTTCAGATTGTTCAGATTGCAGATGATAGATTGCTGGACATCTAAAGTGACTGACAAAAATCACATATATCAAGCATAGCATTAGTTCTGGCTGGCATGTTAGTCAAGCTCGCATCAGCTGATCACGTCTACCTATAGGAATACAATGTCTATTACAGCAAAAATCTGAGACACAAAATCTAATGTAAACCTGAAAATGAATAGAAAGATTCAGAATTTGACATTTTTAAAAGAAAAGGAAAGTTAGGATTAAAACCTTTTTATGTTTAACAACATTAAAACTTAAATTGCATGAACAAATATTAGGAATAATGCAGTGACACTTACGTATATTTTAGATTCTTCAAAACATTTATGAACAAAATAACTTTTGCTTATGAGATCTGTTGAATAAATTCTATTTAATCTCGAATTTTTCATTTTTCTTGAAAATACTCAGCCTGTCCTAAAACAGTGAATTGGGGTATCTGGAGCAATGGGTACATTCAGATATAGCATAAAATGCATGTTGAAATGTATTCGCTGAAACAACTGCTTATGTTCTGCTAAGATGCTTTGGATAAAAGTGCCTGCTTAAATGCATAAATGTTTTCAGCCGAAGATCAATCATAAAAAATAAATTGATATAGCCTATATAACCGTTGTGGTGTGGACTTGATTTCAGTTGATTTATGTGAGATACAAATCTGTGTTCCAAGATAGAGCTGATATAAATATATTTCAGACGGGGGAAAATAACAAAATGGGAGGATCAAACATGTAAGAGTCGGTTTTGGTGCTAAGACAAAAGCTGAGATACACACCTCAGTAATTGAACAATAAAAGTCACTAATCTTGAGGAAAAGATCTCACAGAAACTGTGACAACACCCTGACAAACATTCCTTCCCCCTCCCCATTTTGCCCTCTCCTTGCCCTGGTTTCAAGTCACCAAATGCAAATATATCAGTGATGATGTTATTTGTAAATCTATTGTTTTATCCCTTTCATGTTTGATGTCTTTCTAAAGGTCTCAGTGCGAATGGTAAAATGGTCTCAGTTTCACTGCAGTCACTGGTAGTATTAGAAAGATTGGAAAACTAATGAGAATTCAGTTCTCCTTTGAGTAGTCTCTTCAAAGATATCTGATCCACTCCCCCAAAACCAGGTGGGGGTGTTGCAAATATTTACAGCCCTTTTGTTCTAGTTGGAGTATTGGATGTTCTAACTCTCTGGGGGAATATTCTGCAATCAGACCCCCCATGCAAACTGCATGTAGATGTGCCAGACATGATGACTCTTAAATTATTTTCATATTGCTTTGCAATTGTGTTTTATGTTTTTACGCTGATCAGTTGTGTACCATGGATTCTTGTTTACGTATTTACTTTTCCTGTCTGGCCAAAATAAATGTTAACCTTGATTTCTCTTGTATGGTTCCGAAATCGTTATTCTAGTATGGATCGATGTAGACTCCTTTATTACCGCAAAATCTAGTGTTATGATAGATCACACCGATGACGCCACGACTGAAGCATGGAGCGCAGCGTGCACGATATTCCGATTTCTGACTATCTCTGGGTTAGCACGTTGTAGTCCGTAGATATTACTAAAATTACACTTTTTGTTGAGTGAGCATGTGCAACCACTTAAAGGTAAAATATTCACCCTACATCCTCTGACTAATCACAGAAGTAACCGTTTTGTGCCTGTGAGCACGTGAACCGGACGCGTCTGTCTCTCTGCGATTTAGGGTCTCTCGATGAACGAATATAAAAACTAGGAAGATACAAAGAAAATCAACGATCTAAATTAAATCGCAACTAATCATAAAATCAGCTGATAAACTCTAAATGTAACACACTTTATGGAGTCACTTAGAATTGGAGTCAGATAAAATTATTAATGGAGTCAGATTTAAAATGAGATATCAATAAATTAGGAGAACTTCACCGAAAGGCTGAAAAGGCTTACACGCAGAATTCCTTCTGACCAAGTCATTAGTATCCGGTTTTTGGGCTAATGGATGGAGATTTACAGTTGGTGACCTCGACGTGATCTCCCGGTGGCGAGTGTCTTTTCAGCTAAATATTGGGATCTTCTTCTCTTTCTTCAGCTGTTATGGTAAGTCCATTCTTATTTGCCTTTTATAAATGTTGGGAGTGTATAGTACTGAATACTGTATAAATCTGATGGGGCGTGAAAAAAAGACAACCATATTGCTTATCAGGGACATGAAAGCAACAGCATAGAGTAGAAATGATATCCCTTGCTTTAAAATTCTCCTTGTTTGCACACGCAGCAAGAGAGGAAATTTTATTTCTGTACTCAGGAGAGCTCTGTAAATTAAAACCTTGAATTCTGAGGAAAATGTCCAGTTACATTTGTTAATTTGCTTTGCTGCAACAACGCGACAAAGAAAAAGAACAAATGGTCACGTTAACTTGTGAATGAAATCTTGTGAGTAAATGAGCTAAAATATAATTGAAAAGATCTCACTGGAATCCTTTGTGTGTAAAATGTGAAGGTGGACAAAACTGGTTCAGGTCTGATGTCACAATTATAAATGTCTTATAAAATATATAACGTTTTACTATGGTCTTACTTCAGACTTTGTAATCACTGCACTTGTGTGTTTATTAATGTCTCAGAAGAGACTGAGAAAATTAACAGACCAAAGATAATCTTTGGCTTTCTCCATCAGACCTGTGTTTGTCAAACCTTCCTTTTCATATGCAAATAGATTCTCCAAAGAATGCAATTGATAACTTCTCAGCCTAAAACAAGAAAATTGTGCCCAATTCTATATTGGGTAGTCACAAAAATCTTTGAATTGAGCAATAATTTGATCTGTGCTCTCAGTGTTTGCAGTTTATTGAGTGTTCACAGCAACTAAGTTTATAACTGGCGTCCAGTTTGGTCTTATTGCTGTGCACCCAATGATCAGGCCAGCACAGCAGCAGCTGCAGGGCCAATCTAAAGATCAGTGAGATGATATCAGATTATTCTGGACAAATGACTCAGCAGAGATCCTCTTGAGACCAGCAAATAAAATTATTATTTAATTCATACTATTTTAATATAATATGATTTATATTATGATTATAGTGTAAATTTTATTATAAATGCCAGAAATGGTTTTAATCTCAGGATAATTCAGCATTATTTAGAAGAGGAAAGAAGGTTGGGAAAGGCTGAAAAGGCTTACACGCAGAATTCCTTCTGACCAAGTCATTAGTATCCGGTTTTTGGGCTAATGGATGGAGATTTACAAACACAAAACCAGAGCAAAAACCTCCAAATCCAGGTGAGAGGGTCTGTATTTATACAGATCACACAATTATAGATACATTCACAGAGAGAGAGATACTACCAGTTTATTGTTAGACTGAAGTGTTTATAATAAGATGTATATGTTTTTCCATAGAACTTGATATGCCATGGCAATTTGACAGGGGGTATGCTATATACAAATATGCAGACTTTATGGACTTCATGTGTATTGAACGTATTATATTTTTTAGTAATTGATCTGTAGTTAGTAGTAGTTGAACACTGTTCATTTCAGATAAGAGTGCAAATACACTCAAAAAATGTTTTTGTCTAAACATAAGATTTATGTATTTGAATTACATATACATTTTCCATGCATTTGGATTACATAATTTTAACATAAACAAATTAAATAAACTTAATGTGATTCATATATGTAAGTCATACATAAATGTAACAGGTAAGATTTATGTAATTGTATTGATAAACTGAATGTGATTCATATATACCAGTTATATGTAAATGAAACAGGTAAGATTTATGTAAAAGTGCACAGAAAAACGCCCATGTTAAATTAACACTTCCTAGTGTCCATGTGTGTGCTCACTACTGGGCTAAAGTACCATTGAAGCAGTATTAAAGTTAATTAGATAATTAGTGATGATTAAGCATTATTGATGAACACATGATAATAACGATCAGAATCACTGAAGGAAAGAGAAACACAAGAACTACAACTACAACTTATTGCAATACTCTTTCTTTATTTTACTTAAAAGAATTGAAAAACCTTACTTAAACTTAAAACTTTACTTAAAAAAAAAACCCTTGTACACAATCCAAGTGTATTGGATAATATAAAATAAATATATACAAAGATTTCCACTGGCAGCTCAGAGCTGTACAGCAGCATTTAAGTATGAAATTGAATGAATGAATGAATGAATGAATGAATGTAAAAATAAAACACTACATAGACTTCACCATAAAATATACACTGATTCTTAGCTACTGTATTAGTTTTTCAGTCAAGAGCAGTGAGTGATTTTCTCTTTGTCTTTTGTTGTTGTATTAACATTAAAGGGATATTTCACTCAAAAATGAAATTTCTGTCATCGAGAAATGAATACAGGTTTGGAACAATATTAGAGTGAGTAAATAATGAAATCATTTTAGAGGTGAACTGTCCCTTTAAGGACCGCGTGTTCACTTCTGCCCTGTTGTCAATTTAAGACCTGCGTGCATCTAATATACAGACATATATACAGATATTGCGATTTTACTTTCACTTTAGACATAACCGACTGTGTTTATGTTAACCTTGTGTGTATTTGACAGTATTAGCGCAGTAAGACGACTACTTAGTCCAGTAATCACGTGTTTGACAGGCTTTTAGTGTGTGCACTCTGAAAAGCGCATGTTAAAACCGTGCACGCGAATGAAACCGGCAAGGCTTTAAAACGCATGCAAATAATGAACTTTCGTGATTGTGAATAACTATAGTGTTCCGTGAGTATAACTCTACCACTAACGTGTGATGTGAATGTATGTCGCGTTGTTCAGTATTGGGATGGCGGTAAATGATACAATTTGTAGAAAAATGACTAATTAAATGCGAAACCGAAAACAAAATGCAATTCACAAGCACGTATTGAACCGTGAATGCCGTACCGAACGGTTCAATATTATATTGAGAATGCATCCCTAGCATTCACCTTTACTATTTCTCTCAGAAATGATGATCTTGTTGGTAAGTACTCTGTGTATCCTTAAATTCTTTTTTACAACACCGGCAAAGTTCGTTTACACTCATCTTTTTCTTCTAACTTATTCCAGCATGCGTGCAGACATGGTTGCCAAGTTTTCACAACAAAAACCGCCCAATTGCTAACATTCCTCAAAACTAGCCAAAAACAAGCCCAATAGATTTCCAGGGTGCTGTGATGCTTTCCAATGCTAAAATTCGCATTCCTGGGTCTGTATATCACATAATAGGTGTCGCTTCAACCCGCGGACTTGGCAACACAGTGCAGCTGAGTTCTGTTGACATATGACAACTAACGTTATGCGTCGCTCCGTTGCTCTGATTGGTTGTAGGTCTATCCAATTGAGGTCTTTCCTGGTTCGGTTGAAACACGCCCCATAATCACAGCCCAACGGAGCAGTATCAGACTCATATTCTGACTAGAATTGAGTATGACGACGTCAGGCTAGTGGTAATGTGCTACTAGTTTTGTTTTATTCACAACACGAGTTCCAGCACTGTTGTGGTAATTGAATAATATGCAGGATTTAAATCTACGTCATTCCTTAGATACACACTTGTGCTGTAGAATCACATGGCTATTATTATGAATACTACAAAATTAATGACACATTACCTCTAAAACCAGAGAATTAGACTCTGAATGAGATCAGTGATTCTGGCCACTACAAAAAACCAACATCACCTTATAACATATTCTCTTGGATTCCCTTGACATAACAAATGTGCTTTATAAACACACAGTTATAGGAGCCAGAGAAAAACAAAACTTAAAGAGTTCACGGTCAAGAGCCCAACTAAAGCAACAAAACTATTATTTTTCATTAAAACAGAAATTACAAAAATATAGTCAGTCTGGTTAGTAATGCGTGAAGCTGGTAATGGGGTTGTTTAATCCTCATCTGCTGAGATCTTCAGAGATTTAATGTCTTCTTTTATCTTCAGTTGATTTCATCTAAGGCTGTGGCTCAAGTCAGTTGTAGTTCTTGTGTTTCTCTTTCCTTCAGTGATTCTGCTCATTATCATCATGTGTTCATCATTAATGCTCAATCATCACTCGATTATCTCATTAACTTTAACACTGCTTCAATGGTTCTTTAACCCAGTAGTGAGCACACACATGAACACTAGGAAGTGTTAATTTAACATGGGCATTTTTCTGTGTGCTATTACATAAACCTTACCTGTTTCATTCACATATAACTGGCATATATGAATCACATTCAGTTTATCAATACAATTACATAAATCTGACCCATTACATTTATGTATGACTTACATATATGAATCCCATTAAGTTTATTCATCTGTTTATGTTAAAATTATGTAATCCAAATGCATGGAAAATGTATATGCAATTTAAATACATAAATCTTATGTTTAGGCATTCTTTTTTTTTTTGGAGTGTATAAGCTAAAACTATATTTCCCTCAAAAGTATAAATGATCTCTCCACATACATTAACATTTGAAAAGTCCACTTTGTTGGATGATACATTGTCTCAGAAATAATTATGACAAATAATATTGTACTTTTAAGATCATTATGATGATACTTTAATAGTATAATAACACAAGGATTGTAGCCCTCAGTTTAACTCTACTCATGATTTGGTATTGTCTTGAGATCCTCTACTCCTCTTCCCATGTGTCGTCACCAAACGGCAACCTCCCTCAGTTTCTATACGGAAGCCAATACGGAAGTGACTTAAACTGCAATTCATCGACTGGCCACTAGAGACAGACTCCAGAAGAAGCAGAATCTCATTGAGCCTCATGTTAAAATGCCCAAAGGGGGGGAGTGAAGATGGTGGAGTGAGCAGGTGTAAAAGTTGCAGGGTCCGACAGAAAAAGTGATTTTGACATTTAAAACAGTTATTCTTGAACAACAGTCACCCCTCAAGTCATTGTAAGGTAGTCAACAATCTGAAAAGACTATTGTGTGACACTTTTTTGAAAATATGCACAAAATAATACACTCTGAGAAAATGGCTAACACTCAGGACAAAGCTAGCATAATAGAACATGACTACAGCATGGACGGAATACGTGAGGCATGTTTTGATGAATGTGTTGAAGAAGAGATGCAGATGGCAAAAAATCTGAGCAACCATACTCCGTTACAGAGTAGAAGAGAGATGATTCAAGAGAAGTAAGCATGGAAAGCATATACGATGATATTCACGCTCTGTCACAAAGATTTGAGGAGAGACTGAATGCGTTCGAAAAAAAGTTTGAAAACCTTGAAAGGAGCATACAGAACAACGAAAAAGAGGTTACAGAAAATAAAAATGAAATAATTCAACTCAAAGCGCAAGTGGATAGGATGACAAAAGAAAACAAGGAGTTGAAGGAAAGATACCGGGAAATCGAGCGTTACAGAAGATGATGGAATCTCAAATTGATCGGGCTACCGGAGAAGGAAAACGAGGATACTAGAGAAGTGATGATCGGTATTCTCACAAGAGTGATTCCGATGTCAGTGGAAAAACTACGAGACAAGGTTGATACTGTCCATCGTCTGGGAAAGAAAGATGATCCCGCCTTCAACATGAGACCACGACCGATCATCATGCAGTTTGGCATGCGGACGACGAGGGACGAGATTTGGAGGAGGTCAAGGGAGGCCAGAGTCTGCAAGGAGCTGCATGTTCATTTCAGACAGGACTGGTCAAAAGAAGATCGTGAAGCTCGGGCAAAGTTGTACCCAACAGTACAGGAGGCCAGACGTAACGGGAAGAAAGCTTACTTGAAGGAAGGGTATGCTATATAGACGGAAAAAGAGTGGATGTACCTTTCACAGGTTAAGAATAGTGTCATCACCTTGATTCAGAAAGTTTGATTAAGGGGACTGTTACTGTTCATGTCAAAGTTGAAATCTATGACAGATTGTTCATTCCTGCCTTAAACCATATTTCTAAAGCGCATTTAAGAGCGTGCATTTTGTTTAATTCGTATGTCTATTGGTTTTAGTTCTTTAAATGTTTGAGGTTTAAAGAATAACATTAAGCGCAAGGCCATTTTTTTTATTTTGTAAGGAAGTCAAAGCTAACCTTATTTTGTTACAAGAGACACATTCTAACAAGGACGATGAAAAATTCTGGAAGCAACAATGGGGAGACAATATTTTGTATTCACATGGAACCTTTCATTCTGCAGGAGTGATTTTATTTTTTAGGTTTCCAGGGAAAATGATTGACTATAAAAGTGATGAAGCAGGTCACTGGTTAATGGTTTTGATGGAAGTATTTGATTTTAAAATTATTTTGATTAATGTATACGGGTACAATAACAGGTCTCTTAATAGGAATATGATGTTAAAGTTAACTCAAGCTATTAGGGAATGGAGTGCAACATATGGCACAGATAACATAATAATAGGAGGTGATTTTAACATATTACCTAATTCCTTGCTTGATAGAAAACCTAAAGGATTACAACTGGAATATAATGAAATGTTAAACAATTTTTGTTTATCCAATGACTTGGTAGATTATTGGAGAATGACACACCCTAACACAATGCAATTTACATGGATCAGCCCAGCAGATGCTAACCTATGCTCAAGGTTAAATTATTGGCTTGTATCTCCAAATATTACTAATCTTACACCAAAATGTGATATTCAATCATCTCCTCTCACGGACATTGTCTTATTTGCTTGTCATTCTCAATAGTCAAACAAAAACATAAATCACACAATATTTGGATATTTAACAATACCTTGTTGCTGAATGATGAATTCTGTTACCAGATTAGAATAATATGTCTTGAAACTAATGACATGGATATGTCAGATATAAGTAAATGGGAATGGTTTAAATTTCAAGTTAAGCAACAAGCTATTGAAGCTGGAAAGAAAATAGCCGACAACCGTAAACGTAAACAAAAGGAAATAGTTGAAAAGATAAGTTTATTGTGTGATAAACCTAGCATAACTGTAGAAGAGACACAAGAGTTACACACACTTCAGAACAGATTAGATGATATATACTTGGAGAAGGCAAAAGGCGCCTTTGTAAGATCAAAAGCCAAATGGATTGAACAGGGGGAAAAAAAACTCATATTTCTGTCAGGTACACTAAAGTCAAAAAACACAATAGACAAACATTTAGTAAAAAATTTTAATTGCATATTTTGCAAAGATTTAGATTTGGCGGTAAAGCTCTGTTCTAAATTCCGCATCCTTTCATGAGCTCCATGAAAAGCCAAGACAGGGAACAGCAGCAGATTCTGGGGACGACCTCCCATTTAACTGGGAGGGCAGAGCAAATCCCCCAACAGACCATACCAGGCAATCCTCCCTGGCTCTTCCAGCTGATTGAAGAGACAGCAGAGTATACGAAGATGAGAATTTCATCTATGTGAAGCTAGCACGAGGAATGTAGCTACAGTTAATGATAAGAGTAAAAAAAAAAAAGTAAATAGGCGATATGGCTCTGTTCTTAATTCCCCTTCGTTATCATGGTGAGCTCCATGAAATCAAAAACAGGGAACAGCAGCAGCTTCTAGGGGCAATCCTCCTATTTAATAGACTGGAGAGTAGCGCAAATCCCCCCAACAGACCATACCGGGCAATCCTCCCTGGCTCTTCCTTCTAATCGAAGAGCCACGGAGGATCCAAAATATAAAAAAAATAAAGCGTTCCGAGAAGGTCATCTAACCGTTTTTTATTGTAAGATCTAATCGATCTACGTGAAGCTAGCATGATGAATGTAACCAGCTAATAATATAAGTAATTTATATTTATCTATGGAGCAGCACTCATAGGTTTCTAATAGATGGCTCGCGCATCGGGCCAAATATAACGATCAGAAGCGTCTGAAGACAAATCGCCTCATGGCCTTCAATGTAGAGACTGGAGTTGCAGTTGCAGGAAGCTGCAGTTGTAGCAGCCTCTATGCACAGAGAATGAGCTGTATAATGCTCTGAGGGAAGCCTGCGGTAGGCATAGCAGGCGGAGACAGGAAGCAAACCAGACTCTGGGCACAAGCTTTCCCTCCTCCAAGACAAATAATGGATCCTGTTGAACAGCTTGTGGATGGCTCCTCAGGTAGGCTAACATAGATGACAAAGCAGAGTCAGATTCAGAGATAAAACGCCGTTCATCCCCTTATCCTATCAGTTTAGTGTGCGTAGGATTATGCTGAAGTGCTCTAAAGTTAGTTATAACTTTAAGAACAAGTGTGTTTCCAATAGCACCTACAGTTTTAAAACGAGCACGTTTCAAAACTCTACTATAGCTTACGATATCGCTTTAAGACAAGCCCATTTCCAACATCTATAGCTTGAGAAAACGTAGTTTTCCAGTTGCTATATCATTTTAAGACAAGCATGTTCCCGACACTATAGCTTTAACAACAAGTTATTTCCAATATACATAGTTTTACCAAGCATGTTCTCAACATCACTATAGCTATAACAACAAGCACTTCCAATATTACAGCTTTAAGAACACGCATATTTCCCAATATTGGCTTTAAGAACAACCACTTTCGATATTACCGTAGCTTCAAGAACAAGCATTTCCAATATTAATTATAGATTTAATAACAAGCACTTTCGATATTACCGTAGCTTCAAGAACAAGCATTTCCAATATTAATTATAGCTTCAAGAACAAGCACTTCCGATATTAACTATAGCTTTAAGAACAAGCACTTCCAATATTAATTATAGCTTTAATGATGAGCACTTCTGATATTAACTATAGTTTTAAGACAAGCTTTTCCAATATTAATTATAGATTTAATAACAAGCACTTTCGATATTACCGTAGCTTCAAGAACAAGCATTTCCAATATTAATTATAGCTTCAAGAACAAGCACTTCCAATATTAACTATAGCTTTAAGAACAAGCACTTCCAATATTAATTATAGCCTTAATAAGAAGCACTTCCAATTTTAATTATAGCTTTAAGAACAAGCACTTCCGATATTACCGTAGCTTCAAGAACAAGCACTTCCAATATTAATTATAGCCTTAATAAGAAGCACTTCCAATTTTAATTATAGCTTTAAGAACAAGCACTTCCCATATTAATTATAGCCTTAATAAGAAGCACTTCCTATTTGAATTATAGCTTTAATAACAAGCACTTCCGATATTAACTATAGCTTTAAGAACAAACATTTCCAATATTAATTATAGCTTTAATGATGAGCACTTCTGATATTAACTATAGTTTTAAGACAAGCTTTTCCAATATTAATTATAGCTTCAAGAACAAGCACTTCCGATGTTAACTATAGCTTTAAGACAAGCATTCCCAATCTTAATTATAGCTTTAATACAAGCATTCCCAATATTAATTATAGCTTTAAGAACAAGCATTTCCAATATTAATTATAGCTTTAAGAACAAGCATTTCCAATATTAATTATAGCTTTTAAGAATGAGCACTTCGAAAATTAATATAGCTTTAAGACAAGCACTTCCGATATTAATTATAGCTTCAAGAACAAGCACTTCCGATGTTAACTATAGCTTTAAGACAAGCATTCCCAATATTAATTATAGCTTTATTAACAAGCATTCCCAATATTAATTATAGCTTTAATAACAGGCACTCCCGATGTTAACTATAGCTTTAAGACAAGCATTCCCAATATTAATTATAGCTTTAATACAAGCATTCCCAATATTAATTATAGCTTTAAGAACAAGCATTTCCAATATTAATTATAGCTTTAAGAACAAGCATTTCCAATATTAATTATAGCTTTTAAGAATGAGCACTTCGAAAATTAATATAGCTTTAAGACAAGCACTTCCGATATTAATTATAGCCTTAATAACTAGCACTTCCAATATTAATTATAGCTTTAAGGACAAGCACTCCCGATATGAATTATAGCTTTACAAATGAACAGTTCCAATATTATATTAATTATAGCTTTGAGAACAAGCACTTCTGATATTAATTATAGCTTTAATAACAGCATATCCAACATTAATTATAGCTTTAAGAACAAGCATTTCCAATATTAACTATAGCTTTAAGAATGAGCACTTCCAATATTATAGCTTTAAGAACGAGTGCGTTCCCGATTTCAACTATAGCTTAAGACAATATTTCTAATAGCAACTTTAGCTTTAAGCTATAGTTGAGATTGGGAACGCATTTGTCTTAAAGCTATTATTAATATTGGAAGTGCTCGTTCTTAAAGCTATATCTAATATTGAAGCGCTTGCCTTAAAGCTATACTTATATTGGAAATGCTTGTTATTAAAGCTATAGCTAATATCGGAAGCGCTTGTCATAAAGTTATAATATTGAAAGTGCTCATTCTTAAGACAAAATTTCCCATAGCAACTTTAGCTTAAAATGAGTTACAATTTACAAATACCAACTATAGAGACAAGAACAATATCCATAAGCATATAGCATTTTACTGAAAACGACTAAGCTTAAGCAATGCAGATACCATTGTCAATTACGTTGCCAATGACCTGATAGTTTTAACAGAGTTAAAAATAAACTTAGCTTCGTGAAGACAGATGAATGAGTGTGAAATTGCCAGCTGAGACATAGGCTTGACATACTTAATTTGTGGAGTGCAGATTTCTCTGAATTGTTCTCGAGTCAGCCACATAACATTAGTATACCTTCAGAGAGTCCATGGAAATAATGCAGCGATGCAAACTCCAAATTAGACAGTTTGTGAACCATGCGACGAAAACGCGAGTTCACGTTTACAACCTGAATGAATGTGAGGTGAACCGTGTGGGGGCGAATTGCTCTCGCTATATTTTGCACTGCACAATTCCTTGTGATATGATTCTGTTTTGCTTGCCGAATTCCTCATTTAATTAGCTCCTGACAAATCTTGTTTTAAAGCAAAACATGCATTTGAGCAGTGAATGATTTTAACTAATAAATACCTCTCTGACGGCCACCTCTCAGGATCACGTTCATGACGATCGGCCGCCGCCCATCACTGCAAACACGCTGCAATGGAGCACGTATCCCAGAGCCCGAGACACAAAACCCAGTAAAACGTTTGCCAAATGATAAAATAACAGGCTCAGCAAGTGGGGTTGCTTTCGTTGAGGAAATAGCTTGTAACGTTAGACTTGAACCGCCATACTCGGGTAAGCTGGGGAAAATAAATAAATCATTCGTACGAGACAGCAGTTAGTCTAGTAATAAGCTGACGAAAGTATCCAACACATGGTCATAATTGTTACTGCTCCCATAGTTATGAAATAGTACATGTCCTGGTATAATTTTGCTGAAAATGCAGCTGCAGCTTTCGTTCATCTTACGCAAGTATGTAAATATTGAATACATATTTGCCAAAATAATGCTCACATTGCATGATTGAATCATTAGCCAACACATAGCCTATTTATCTCACTCAAAACGAACATAGAATTGCTGTAGCTCCGTTTGATACATGAATACAAAGTGAAAGGCAATTGCACTTTAAAAAGCCTTGTGTATGGTTTGATGATTTGATAAAGCAGACTGCACAAAATGCATAGATGATAAAGCATAGGAAAACCATAAATTCTTATCCTGATTGCAAAGCAGCGTGCAGCAGAAGCATCCAAGCAGGCAGATTCTTCTTATTATTATTTTACGGCGGATCGCAAACAAATACGTGCATTACCGCCACCTATAGCAGAAATGGACCATTGACACTACCTATATCTCTATACCCAACATAAATTCCCTTATTTACCCGCATAGAGACATCATCAGCAGGCAGATTCTTCTTCTTATTATTATTATTTTACGGCGGATCGCAAACAAATACGTGCATTACCGCCACCTATAGCAGAAATGGACCGTTGACACTTCCTATATCTCTATACCCAACATAAATTCCCTTATTTACCCGCATAGAGACATCATCGAATTTCATCCGGCGCTGCGTGTTCAGCTCCTCCGTTCACTCTCAGCCCCCATGACAGGGAAAAAACAAAAAAACTAAAAAAACACAACAAAAAAAAAAACACCTATTTTAAATACGCTTATTTAACCCAGTACTTCCCAAATAATCTACCAATAAATTTATTATAGTCCTATCTGATTTTAATACATTTTGAATATTCAACTTAACTCCTATATTATTTAATTCCTCCTTCAACTCTTTCCTTTCAACCATATATCTCCTACAGTGCATTATTACATGTTCAACATTTGTACATGTAATAATTCCCCTCTGGCTCTCAGCGAAGGCGGTCGCATTCTCTCCTCTCTCCTTCTCGTCTTCCTCCTCCCTCCTCTCCTGCTTGCTTCTCTCGTCTTGTCTAGTCTACTGTCTTAAACTTGAGAGACTCTCCACGCACTGCTCTCGAACTAAAATTATGGATTTGATCAACTGGTCTCTCAACGCAATTGACACCATCTTCTCGACGAGAAGCTTGGGTTCGGGGGAACCTGACTGCCCTGCCGGAACGTTTGCTGCTGGCTACACGATGGACGCGTGGGAGAGGTGGCATGTTGTGTGTCTGGCGGCACTTTCCGTAGAGGACATTGAAGACATCTACCTATTCGGATTTATGGTACAACAGTTGGGCTGTTGGGACAACAACTCCCCCAGAAGAGCACTGCAGGAAGACGCTCTTGCATTCATCCCCCAATCACCTGCTGACTCGGACTGGGATCTGATCAAGGCTGTCTCCATAGCAACTTGCGGACTGGAGCACCGAGATTATGGTGCCAGGCGTGACTCTCCAGGCCTACACAAACATGCACATGAACTTTACAGACACACACACATTTATGCACACACCCATCTCTCACCTTCGCCGCTTTGTACCCCCAGTCTGACAAGCGGGTCTGTGACCAGCGCCTGAAATGGCTGCAGGACCGGGACGCCTGGCTGTGCTGGGACACCTCGACCCCCCAGTCCTCTCCCCTGTTGCAAGTCGTGTTTTCATGTTGTAATGTGTGCTCTTGTTGCTGAGATGTTTTTTTACTGTTCTCAAACTGTGCTCCTGTAGGAGCATAGTCTGGGGGTTGTTTTTTTTATCATCTCCTCACCCCTCCCTACCTCTCCTCATGTTATGCTGTATTTTCTGACCAACTCAAGAAGGCGCCGCAAATGGCGACTCGGTGTGACTCGCACAACACCAAAACAAATTCCGTGTATGTGTAAAAATGTACTTGGCATTAAAGTGAATTGAATTTAATTGAATTGAACTGTTTCACTAACTTCACATAACTCACATAAACCTGTTGGATGCTTACTTATTAGGTACAATGTACTATTCAATCTTGTATGCCCCAATCTTAGTCTTGTAATCATATTCTCTTCATTCCTACTCCTACCTGATATTCTTCCCTTACCCACTGTTGACTGTATTTGATGCATATGTCTACCTTTTAGTTCATTGTCCCAATATTGCTGCCATAATTTCAGAATATTCTTTTTAATAATTGATTTAATTTCTGACCTACTAAATAAAATCTGTATATCTACTATTTCTCGTTCTATTGCCTTTTTTGCTAATGCATCCGCCTCCTCATTACCTCTCAACCCAAAGTGAGCTGGAACCCACAAAAACTGTACCTCTAAATTAGCTTGTTTAATTGAATATAATTCTTGAACTATCTCTATTACCATATCCTGTCTTGTTTCTGACTTCATCTCCTTCAAACTTATTAGAGCTGAACTACAATCTGAACATATTACTGCCTTGGATATTTTAACTTCCCTAATCCACCTTATTGCCATAATTATTGCAAACATCTCTCCAGTATACACCGATAAACAATCTGATATCCTTTTATTCTTATACACTTTAACCTTTGGAATAATGAATGCAGAACCCACATGACCAGTTTTTGAATCTTTTGAAGCATCTGTAAAAATGTGCATGTATTCTCCATATCTTGACCCAATATACTCCCTTACATTATATACTTCTGTTTCATATGAACCTTCCTTTTGCCTTTTTTCTAATAAACTTAAATCTGCTTCTGGTTGGGGCATGATCCATAATGGTACTCGAGATAAAGGAATTATTGGAGCATATCCAACCTCCTCCAATCTCATATCTCTAACCAATTTCCTTACACTCCATCCAAAACTATTACACTCTCTCTTATCATGTTCCCAACTAGGACTCATTACTTTCCTTGTTGGGTGTTCCTCACTCTGACCTTTTAAATTTGCCCAATAAGATGCCATTAATTGCTGTCTTCTTATATGCAAAGGCATTTCACCCATCTCTACCTGAAGAGCCGAAACTGGAGAAGTTGGATATGCTCCGCAGCAAATTCTTAATGCTTGAGACTGAATTCTCTCTAATTTAATTAAATGAGATTTATTTGCAGAACCATATACAATACAACCATAATCAATTATAGATCTTATCATAGATATATATATAGTTTTTAAAGCCAATCTATCTGCTCCCCATTCCTGACCTGAAATACATCTCATTACATTCACAACACGCTTACATCTTCCCACCATTTTTTCAACATGCTCTCTCCAAGTTAATCTACTATCAAACCAAACTCCTAGAAATCTTACTATACTTACACGCTCTAATTCTTTTTTGTATAATTTTAACTTAACATCCACATTCCTCCTCATTTTAGTAAAAAGTATTATTTTTGTTTTTTTCCACTGAAAACTTAAAACCATTTTCCCCTGACCATTTTTCAACTTCATTTAGCGCACTTTGCAATTTCTTTATGTTATAATCTATATTCTTTCCTCTAAACCAGATAACCCCATCTTCAGCAAACAATGATTTCCCCATACTTCTATCAATCCTTGAGAAAACATCATTAATCATAATAATAAATAAAAGTGGACTTATTACACTGCCCTGAGGTGTACCATTATCAATTGCTCCACTTAAAGATATAGCTCCACCCACCTTTACTCGAATAATTCTTCCAATTAAAAACTCTTTTATCCAATTATACATTGTTCCTTTTATCCTCATTTCCTGTAACTTTATTAATAACCCCTCTTTCCACAACATATCATAAGCCTTTTCTATATCAAAGAAAACAGCAAAGACACTCTCCTTATTTATAAATGCCTTTCTTATTTCGTCTTCTAAAGATACTATTGGATCCATAGTCCCTCTACCACACCTAAACCCACTTTGATAAGAAAAAAACCATTTAATTTTTTCCAAATGATAATTCAATCTATCAGCTATCATTCTCTCCATTACCTTACATAAATGAGAAGTTAAAGCTATTGGACGATAATTTATAGGATTACTTGGATCTTTCCTAGGCTTTTTAATAGGTATAATTAATGCTTCCTTCCAACTTTGAGGAATTATACCTTCTATCCATATTCTATTATAAAATGTTAAAATCACTTCCATTGATGTTTCACTAAAATGCTTCATCATACAGTAACTAATCCCATCCACTCCTGGAGTAGATTGTTTCATTCTTCTTACTGCATTCTTTAACTCACTCATAGAAAATGGTACATCTAGCAAATTATCTTCAGCCTCTTTTTTCTTCTTTATATCAGGATATTCCTTCCTCACACTCTCCCTCATTTCCCTACTCTGTTCAGTCAAATTCTCTGAACTATTTACTTTTATAAATGCCTTTAAAAACATTTCCACTTTATCTCCATCCTCCACAGCTACTTCTCCCTCCATACTTAAAACTGGATACCCATTACACTTTTGAATCCCTTTCATTTTCTTAATCATACCCCATACTTCCTCTACTGGTGTATTCCTCCCAATTTCATCACAATAAGCCATCCAATACTGTTTTCTGGCTTTCCTTATTATCCTCCTTCCCTCAGCTTGTGCTTGTTTATACTCTATTAAATCTTGAAAATTATGTGTTTTCTTAACTATCCTAAATGCTTTCCTTTTCCTTCTAATTGCACTAGTACATTCTTCAGTCCACCATGGAACTATCTTATTCTTCCTACGTCCTTTCCTTTTTGGTATATATTTATTTGCTGCTACTTGAATAGCATAAACAACGTCATCGCTAATCATTTCTACAGATCTATCTGGTTCTATTATAATATTCTTTAATCCCTCTTCACTCAGACTCATGAATTCTTCCCAATTCGCTTTATCAAACCTCCAGCTACCAATATTTCCTTGACTCGCCTTACTTCCTCTCACATTTACACTAACAGATATCATTATTGGATAATGATCACTCCCAATAGTATCTTGTCGCATTATTTCCCACTCAGCACTTCCTGCAATTGAATCAGACACTGTTAGATCTAACACAGACTCTTTACCTGTAGCCACATCTATTCTTGTATTACCCCCATCATTCAGACACACCAAATTTCTCCGATCTATCAAATCTTCCACCACCATTCCATTACAATCTGTCACTAAACCTCCCCATAACATGCTCTGTGCATTAAAATCCCCACACCAAATTACCCTATCTTCATTAAGACCCTCTATTTGTTCTAACTCACTCAACACTAATTTCTTACAAGGATTATAAAAATTTATTATTACATACTTTATTCCATTCACCCATACCTCTACTACAACATACTCTTGTGTTACACCTTTACCTAATGATCTATATTGCATGCCTTCCTTAATCAGAGTAATACACCCTCCACCATTTCCCTCCTCTCTATCTCTTCTCTCACTCACATATCCTTTAATAACAAAATCAAATCTAGGTTTAAGCCATGACTCTTGAATACATATCAGATCCGGTTTAACTTCCATCTCATTAATAACACCTTTAAACTCCAATCCATTAGCCACAAGACTTCTCGCATTCCATTGTAAAATTAAAATCATCCTCCTATCCAAACCATGCTTCCTGGCTAGATTGTATCTCACTAATCAGCCCATCCCTAACCATTTCCCATGATATGTCCTTTACTCCCAAGAATCTCTCTGCTGCCTTGACTATAATTTGAATCTTAGTTGTCTTCTTTTCAGTTTGTGCAGTACAATTAATTACTTCAGCTATGAACAACAAGAAATTTACTTTACTTACAATCATTGTCTCTTCTGTGATCCTACCTTCCATCTCTGATATTTCCTCAATTCTCCTCTCTTTTTGCACATCCCTCTCTTTTCCTTTCTCTCTATTCCTTGTATCAACCACTTTAACAGCTTCAGCATATGTTATATTCCTCTTGGCTCTCTCATTCTGTACTTCAATTGCTTTCTTCCTCACCTCACATCCTCCAAACGCAACACTATGCTCCCCTCCACAGTTGCAGCATTTTGGTCCTGCTCCTTCACATTTGCCATAATCATGTTCTCCCCCACATCTTGCACATCGTTTCTTAGCTTTACACACCATAGCAACATGCCCGTATTTTTGACAATTATAACATCTTAAAGGAGGAGGCACAAAAGCCCTCACTGAATAACTGATAAATCCAAGCTTGACCTTATCTGGCAATATAACTCCTTCAAACCTAAGCTCAACAGAGAGACTCTCCATTCTGTTCCCTTATCTACTCATAAACAATCGCCTAGCACCAACTATTTTCCCTCCACTGATGTTACTTTTAAGCTCTTCCATAGTCACTCCTAATGGTACTCCAGATATTACTCCACTTACCCACTGCCTCTGTCCTACAATCCTACTACTCACCACTTCCTGTTTACACATTACTTTAATCTTCATCACTTTCCTTCTTTGCTCTTCACTATTACAAACAATCATCAAATCTCCATTACTTAACACTTTTGCAATCTTAATTTCTCCAACTACTTTCCTCAACTCTTTTGTTAATACAATTGGACTTACCTTTCGCATTCCACCATCCTCTTTAAATTTCAATATTACCTTCAACTCATCCAAATTTACATTCCTCACCTCCTGTTCATTTCCACTCTCCCCTGAACTTCTTACCTCTATCTGATGTTTTTTCTTTCTTTTCTTTGTACCTGCATCTTCCCTTATATCTAAATTCCTCTCTTCTCCTGTCTTTCCTAATTCCATTTGATCATCTTCCACATCCGTATCATCAACACTAACTAGTGTCTCTGGTCCATTTCCACTATAATTTTTCTTATATTTTGACATGATCGATTTCGCTGCATTTGCCGCCATCCACCAAACACCTCCGACAAGTCATCAACCGCAAGAGAAGTTCCCTGGGCAGACTGTTGTGTCCATAGAAATATATCTAATGGGTCTGCTTTCGCAACAGAGCAATCAGGAAGCGGTGTGCGAGCGGTCGTATCCAAGCACTGGAATGTGGAAACTATATACTGTGGAATATAAAGGGTGACAAATCAGGCAGGTAATGGGAAAAAAGCAGGTGTGACAAATTAACCAATAATCGGATAACAAGGGGTGGGGTAAAGACAGATGACAGGCGCACACAGGACACAGAAATAAACCAAAACACCATGTGCTACACAGGACAAGACAGACATGTGACACTAACATGTGTTTGTTTCATGTTGTGAAACATGACGTTTTGAAGAAGTCACTAAATGTACATTTGTAGGATCACTAACCTATAATTGGTCAGAAAACAAAGGTGCTTTAACTATCTGGCCTATACTTTGCTGCACACACACACACCCTCAGTAGTTAGGGGGGTTCAGGGCTATGCTCTCCCAAGAACATTTTTATTTCTCTGATCTACATACAGGTATGTGCAATTTAAGACGTTTGAAGGCCAAAAAAATTATGAGAAATAGCTTTAAAACTAAGTCAGTGAGCAGTAAATTATTTGTCAATTCCTGCTCTCTCTCCTCATCTCCATCACTCTTTCTTTTTCTCTCATTCTCCTTTTCTTGCCCTCTCTTCCCAGTCTAATGTTTCATGTCCTCTCACATTGACAGTTGCTAATTATTAAATTAAATCACGTAAATTAAATACGTATTTATATACCTACTTTAAATTAAAAATGTCAAAATTAGGTTTATTCGTTTGCCGGATTATTTTTATTGGTAGTTTAACATTTAGTTCCTAAAACAGCTGGCAAATATGAAATGTTTAGTTTAGCCACTTACATCTTATCTCGCACTTTATGAGCGTTTACTAAGCGTCACGCTTAGAGGTCCAATTTGCGCTCAGCAGCTTCAGTGAACATAAAGCCTGCCTGCTTGGTTTTGATTGGTCCTCTTAAATGTTTTGACGTTCACGAGTGGTTACAGAACACAACATTTATAGCCTACACATCGGAAAAATAAAGAGGTCCGGATTCGAATTATTGGCCATCATTACTTAAAAGAACACCTGTTTATTACAAAAAACAGACTTAAATTCTGGACCTTTGCCAGTTATGGGTGGTTCGTTCGAACCCCCGAACCCCCCCTGCCTACGGGCATGGTCTGGTATAAATTGTGGTTTTGGTCAATACGGCTAATTTTGCCCTTCATGACTACTGTGAGGGGGGTGCTCAGTAAGAGATTCTCATCTTGTCCCGCCTTGAAAACAAAGTATTTGCATATGTAATGGCAGATTCATATATTCAGAATGTTTGTTATTCACTGTAAAAAATATATCAATATGATCAATAAGTTATGACAACATGTTTTAACATTGCCTTAACTCATCAAAATAAGTTAAGCTGTTTTTTTCAAGATTCACCTCATTTTTTAAAGTCAGTTTGATGTCATTTAAGTTGAAATGACTTAAACGTCCAAGTTGATTGTACTTAATTTAATGCAGAAACTTTTTTTGAAAGTGTTCATAAAAGGTTAGAATGTTTGTTTAGGATTTTGAGCAAATGATAAACACAGACGAAAGAAACCAAACATATTTCAAATATTTTAAAAGATTACATTTAATTGCAGTTTTACAGTGAAAACTTATTATATTCAGGAAAAGGATGATACAAATTACAGTGACTGAAGGAAGGACAGTTTGAAGATTCAATCCTGTTTAAATCTAAACAAAAACTAATTCAATCACACATTTAAATTATCAGAATTAGGTTAGTAAATTACATCTTACATTACTGAATTATGGCATAATCAAAAAAAAAAGAATTTGCATTTTCATCTAGTTACTTTCAGATTTCTGTTGTATAGACTCTGTCTAGCTCTCTCAGACCGGATCGCTAGTAGTACTTGCGCTTTTATTAGGTGTACAGGTGTAGAAGTTTGCCAGATTTCCTTCGTTTTTGACTGTGCTGGACTCTTCTTTCGGGGGGAACACTGAACACTTCAGTTCTTCTCCAGTAGAATTCTTCCCGACGATTTTATCACCGTACTCACATCTTAAATACACGACATCAGGGATAACTTTGCTCTTCTCAGGTTTGGGGACCGGCTCTGTGAAAGAAACAATGAAACAAATATGAACATTCAGTCTTAAGAGAAAAACAAAATGAAATCAAACACAAGTACACTAGCCTTGCAAAAAGTCTTGTGACAGTGCCATGGATGGTATCAGATGGTAATACCGTGGTTATTTAAAGCAAACATGTGGTTTGACATGTACCATATAAATACCATGGTATTACAATCTGATGCCGTTATTGTACAATTACATTGTTTTTCTGTATGTGAGGCAAAGTAAAACAAGCATACTGATAAGATGCTTTTACAGTATTAATATTAATCAATATAATAATAATCCCTCACCCTTAACAGTCAAGGTGAATCTTTGCTTCTCCTCTTTCATGTTTAAGTCAATGGTATAAACTCCACTGTGTTCAACTTTTAAATCAGTTATAGTGATTTGTCCAGTCTTCACATCAAGAGTTGTGATGCCTTTGAATCTCTTGATTCGGGATGAATAAACCGTCTTCATCCCATTCAATCGCCTTGACAACAACATCACTACTGTTTCTGTGTTTCCAGCAAATGATGCTGACAGGAGGAGGAAGAGGTTTGTCTGGACGAAAAGAAACTCGATCACCCACTGCTTTCATCACATCTGCACCTGATGAATAAAATAGAGAGAGTGTGCATTCACTAGTCATTTAATATTTGTAAATTAGGTTACAATACTAAAGTGTCATCAAAAACCAAATTGCGACAAAAATACATGTGCAAACTTCAATAAAACGTTATAAACATCACTTACCTGAAGCAGCTTCTGTGGTGATCAACACAACGACCAACATCAAGCGTCGAAGTGACATTTTTGTTAGACAGAGTTCACGTTAATGCACTTTTCTTCTAGATTTTGCTCCGAATGTCTTTTACACGCCTGAGACGCGGATTAAAAGCAGAGAATAGAGGAAGTGTGAAAACAGAAACTGTAAACATGGATCATTGCGCTGATCTTGCACATTCACTTCACAATTTTAAAATGTCTTAGAACGCATGTTTTGATGTTCATACTTCCCTAAAGACACACAAATCTCTGTCTGAACTGATATGTTTGTTTTAAAAGTGCAGCGTGCTGAAGTATTTATGAGGATCTATTTATGAGGATCTATTGATCAATAAGGGATCTATTGACAGAAATGCAATATAATATACATAACTATGTATTTCTAAAGTCACGGCGAGAAGGCGGTCTTGCGCTCGTGTACTGGGACCGTTTCTGCTGCAGGTTGATGAACCCCGGCCCTTTTGACTCCTTTGAGCTACAGATGACAAAGGTTGGAAATATTGACTCATTTTATTGTGTCTTAATTTACCGACCTCCTTGTCCTGCTCGCTTGTTTTTAGAGAATGAGTTTTTATCTTCAATTATCCAACTTGAAAAGGTTCTGATACTCGGGGACTTTAACCTCCATGTTGATGACTCTTCTTGTACTGTAGCATCTGAGTTTTTAACACTCACTGAATCATTTCATTTTAACCCTCTGGGGTACTTCGGGTATATACAATTTTTTAAAAAAAATCGTAGCTTCATTTGAATGGTCCGAAACTTGGTGACTTTATTGGTACTTGGTATATGAATACCCAAAAAAATTGGGGACAGGATTTGAAAAATCTAAGTGGTCGTAAAAAAAATAGTCACACTCAGGACCTTCGAGTCAAAAATGACCCCCATAGGAAATGAATGGGAAATTGGCAAAAATATGAAAATAAAGATTTTTTTTTGTGCGTACAATCTACAAATCAGCCAGGATGCAGAAAAAAAGGACTCAACAGTGAAGGGGTGAATCTCTAAAACATCAAGAGTTCAAAACAGACAAAAAAAACTCACACACACATACACTTATGCACACAAAAACACACGCACACACAAATGGACGCGTGTCATTCCAAAAGCTAATTTTGGGAAATGTGTGAAATAAAATGTTCAGGTTTGACTGTATTATAAAGTAAAACTGGCACTTCAAATTACCGTTTAATATATAATAACAGATTCTTAAAGACTATTTTTGTCAAGTTTTTTTGTTTGTTTGTTTGGTTTAAATGGTAATTTGAAGTGCCAGTTTTACTTTATAATACAGTCAAACCTGAACATTGCATTAGAAAGAGAACAAATGGAAAGCATTTTGTTACCCATTGTTTTAATTGATTCATTGATTTTATTTCACATATTTTCACATTTCTCTGTTACAGTTTCACCAGTCTCATATTTCCCTATGTGTGTTTGTGTGTGTGTGTCTATTTTGCAACCTTGATGGCTTACAGTCTCATGCTTTCATTGCTGTGCACTTTATTTCTTACATTGATGAATAATTGCTTTTATTTCACAGATTTCCCAAAATTAGCTTTTAGAATGACACGCGTTAATTTGTGTGTGCGTGTGTTTTTGTGTGTATAAGTGTGTGTGAGTTTTTTGTCTGTTTTGCACTCTTGATGTTTTAGAGATTCACCCCTTCACTGTTGAGTCCTTTTTTCTGCATCCTGGCTGATTTGTAGATTGTATGCACAAAAAATCTCTGTATTTTCATATTTTTGCCTATTTCCCATTCATTTCCTATGGGGGTATTTTTTGACACGAAGGTCCTGAGTGTGACTATTTTTTTTACGACCACTTAGACTTTTCAAATCCTTTTCAAGGACCATTCCGATGAAGCTACGATTTTTAACATTTTTTTATAAAACGCTTCGGGTCATTTTTGACCCGAAGTACCCCAGAGGGTAAACCAACCAAACAAACAAAAAACTTGACAAAAATAGTCTTTGAGAATCTGTTATTATATATTAAAATCAACAACCTGAAAAAAATTGGCAAATAATGTGCAAAAATCACTAGAATTCACAAGCCTTTCCATTTTTGCCAGTGAAGAAAGTAAACATATGTTTAACTGATATGTATATGTTTTATGAATCATTTACTGAAGGCCAACAGGAAAGCTAGGTAACTACATTTATGAAATTAATTCACAATATGCACACATTCATTACTAATCTTATGCCCAATACAAGCTGAACTTTTTTATTTACTGAGAGCTACAAATGGAGTTATATTAATAATGAGAAGTTTAACTTTTATTTAAAGGGCATATTGCAGGTTAGAGACTCCAGTGAGTCAATGTTTAGAAAAATAATGTAGGAACTAGATTTTCTTTAAAATATACTTTAAAATACGTTATTAATGCTTTTGGAGTCGTTTTTGTGAGAAAATTTTACTTCCGCATCTAAAAATGGCAAAACCGGAAGTGACATAACGAGAGGGAGTGCGGAGAATCTCAGCGATAGGAAAACAATGAATCGCAATGACAGCTCGGACGCTGAGGACATTATAAATGTTTATTAATACTCATATGGCAGACCACAGCCATACAATTATGACACACGATTAGGGACAGACCAGGATTAGACAGAACAACGATTAGAGGATATAAATTGAGTTGTTGTGTGAGGAGAAACTGTGGAGAACAGCGGCAGGTGTCTCCGTGAGAGACCAGTGTTAGCTTATATATAAGCTAGGTAACGAAATGAACACTGCTCAGATTACAATACTGTACTGATTATTATCATGTCTGAGGTAAAAGCAAAGCTGGTTATTGTCATCTAGTATACTTAACGTTACCAATAACAGAAACTAATAGGCTTTGACCATCAGGAAAAGTCACACTCGTTAATATCCGTCCACATTAAACGTTATGTGATATAACGTCAGCGGTTTCTCATCACGTTGACTGATTTGGTACTTAGCAAATGTTTTAAAAAAAAGACTCACGGTGCACAGTTCACGTTTTCTCCGAGCTGCATCTCTGACGGATCCGTGACCGTCACATCCCACACAGCAAAAGGACTCCGGAGGTGTCGCGGCTTCCAGAACGCACCCGTGAAACGGACAAGTATCGGAATCCACATATATATATCTTGCGCTGGCGGCTGAACCACAGACAGTGTTATTGTGTTTATCTTTTATTCATTAATTCTGTGTTATGGGTTTATTTCGTGCCGATTCACCAATAGTCTGTGGATGCGTATGACGTTATGATATTTGAGTGAACTTGAATGTACATACATGGCATGAATCAAATATTTACATTACCAGCACATAATTCAGAACTTTTTTTCGAAAAAGTGTGAGACTGTATTCAGTTGTGTTAATGTACACTTTGTATTCATCAATGTAAACACGACAGCAAAGAAGCATCGCGTGTGAATGTTTATTCATCCTTTAGGCAAGCTACACACTGCCTGCATGACACGCACGGCTTGAAAGCACATGCTAGAAATAGAACCGAAGCATATTTTTCACGGCACGCAAGCGTGTTGGAAGCATTTCCAGGCAAAAAAGCTGTTTGTCATTTTGACACGAATACATATTAATAAATGACATTAGTCAGGGCACTGATAAGGGAGTCAGCCCATTGACTTATAATGTCCTGATCAGTATCCTGACTACTGATCTAGTGAGCTCATTGAGACCATGATTGCGACGCACACGTGGTCTTTGCTATACGTTTAACATGAAGTATAGCCCTCCCTGTACGTCACCTAGCAGCAGCAGCGCCCCGTCAGACACGCTTCTGGTGTGTAAAGACATAGAAAACGCCACGCAGCCAGTGTGTAGCCGGCTTTACATGAGTATAACAATGTTTGACTCCATCATATCGCTGGGATGATGATCCTTCGGACTAAAGCCCTTTACGCACCACCGCGTGTTTTGAAGCAGATGCGCGAAGGGAAGTCCCGTTTCTTCACCTGCACAAAACGCCACCATGCTGAATTCCTAACTTTTTTTTTTTTTCGGAAACCTGTAGACTCGATGTCCAAACAGGATGGACACAATAATTGAACATGACAATGATAAATTGGAATAGAAAAACTTCAGAAAATACACAGACTCGTACTGAATACCAACCTATTGTGCACTGAGCCAACGAAGAGCTCGGCGAACCACTCCCTCTCCTGACGTAATATGACGCGATGTTGAAAAAAAAAAAAGCTTTTTCCAAGCGGCCAACGAAACGGCCACTTTATCTACTAAATTTGTGCTCTTATGTCTTTTTAAAAACTTTTTAAATCCTGCATTACCTTTTCATATGGTATTTTCATACAAGGTAATATATTAATCTAAAAAATGTTTTACCTGCAATATGCCCTTTAAGTTCTTGTATGTAGTAGGCTAAACAAAAACTAAAAAAATCTACATGAAATAGCCCTATTTCATTAGTCCAAAACCAGGAGAAAAACCCACTACACACCTCCTTATATAAAGAAAGAAAATTGCTTACAGATTATGATTATATCTTATGACGCACACAGCAAACCAACCACAGTCACATCACAACTCAATCCACAGTGAATAAGAGTTCCTGTTAGAGGGAAGCATGTCCTCATGAACAATACAGGAGAAACATACAAACACAGCAACACATACTACAGCACATCCATAGGTGTAATGTACAAAAACAGATATTTGTATTCAGAAGCTTAAAATGAAGTTTGTCAGTGCGGCCCAGCAGACAGAAAGGTCAAAGAGCAACAGTCAAAGTTCAAAACCAGTCCAAGTTCTGAAGGCACAGACGGTTCAGAGCTCCAGATGCTTCAGTAAAGCTGGGATTCTGAGCCGATGACCAGGAGAACGTGTTGAGATGATCCACATGTCATGATGAGCATCATTCACTCACAAATATCATATCTGAGGGGAAAATGATCATTTTGAATGTACATTTTAAAGCATAGCAAGTTGATCATAGACTAAAATCCATTTGATTTGTGATATTGCACATATTAATGATTTTCCAAAAGAAATTAAGAAGTAAACTTACTCTGGAAGTTTTAAAGACCAACAGTGACACGCTCAGTCATTTACAGTCAACAGGAAATCAAAATCGAGCCTTTTTGATGTTTTATAAACAAATTTCGGGAGAAGCACATTCAGAAAATTAAAACTAATTAAACACAAGTGGAGCACCCTCAGATAATTATACCTAATTAAACACATGTGGAGCACATCAAGCTAATCGCTTTAATCAACGATAAGAGGTGTATATATATACAGCATATTTACCTTCTTTCGTTGACCGTTTTTATTTTAGCATCCCTCCACCACCCCATCTCCTCACTTTGATTTTAATAAACTCTTATTAGACATTAACACAATCCAAAATAAAATACAGTCTAGTTATAGACTATCACTATCACGGGGGGGATACTCTGGGTTCGGGCCAAAATTCCGAGCCCGGAGCCCTTCCTCAGACAGCACGCCAAATACGCATAATCTTTACTCTATTTAATTTGATGTAAGTGTGAACTCGTGAAACTCTATTAATACTCATTCAGTGAAGTGTTTATCTTCACAGTCTTTCATCACAATGCTCTTTCCTTTTCTTTAATGTTAACCAATAGCCTAATTGAAGCATTTTATAGTATTTAATTAATTGTTTAAGCAGAATTGGCTCCATTGTGGATTTTTTTTGTTTAGCAATCCAATAAAATCAATGAATAAAACAATGTTTTCTCACTGAATATCTGATTTCACACAGAAATGTGTCACATTGTGAAAGTAAAACTGGTTGCAAATGGCAAATTACCCAGAGGTTTGAATGTTTGTTTTGAGTTAAGCAAATGATAAGCACAGAAATATGTTTCAAATGTTTTAAAAGATTAAACACAATAGTCTTACCGTATAAAGGTGGTATAAACAGGAAAAGGATGATAAAAACAATGCAGATCAAAACAATGGCAATCCAAATGAAAAATCCCCTGTTTAAACCTAATGCAAAAAACACAAAAAACATAAGCTATAAAACAAAGTCAACCCTGGGAAACACGTTTAAAGGATCAGAATAATAAATAAAATAAATAAACTGTATATGCAGTGTAATATACAGAGAATATAGTGGAAGTTTGAAAACAGAAACTCTTTCACGAAAGGTTTCAGTTTTGCTGCCATCTTGTGTGAATTCATGACAAATGTTTGATATCAATGTCTGGCCCAAGAGTGTGTCTGAGTCCAGCAAGACTACCAATCACAACCACTACATAATGCAGGAAAACAGACCACGGCAGAGGATGGCAGGCCAGAGATCGCGCTCCATCTCTTCATTTAAACTAGCTTAATGTCTCTCAAAAACAAGCAAACATCAAAATAAGTCCTTGGGTGGAGAAGAGCGACTGAGGGCATTCAAAATCAAGGATTTCATCAAAATGAATTGGGAGAACTTCTGTGAAATGTTTGTGCTGTTGTTCTCTCTTCTGATAAATGACACTTGCTTTGATATTTTATCATCCAAATATATTTTTAAGCATGACATGGGTGTCCAAACATGTGTTAAATGTACATACAATTTCTGAACATCTCAGCACCACCTAAACATAAAAAAAATCTCTCTCAGTGACATTCCTCTATAGTAAGTAATGTTGAAGTAAATCTCACCTTTAAACAGATCTCTCTCATAGACCGGATCGCTGGTCTCTTTACTCGCGCCGTTATCGAGTGTGCAGGTGTAGAAGTTTTCTGGATCTCCATTTTTTTTAACTGTGAGGGATTCTCCTTTGGTGATTGTTGAGCCCTTCAGTGTTTGTCCAGCAGAATTCTTCCAGATTATTGTTTCACTGTACTCACATCTCAAATACACAACATCAGGGTTATCAGTCTTCTCTATCTTTATTTCAGGTTTGGGGAGCCGATCTGAGAAAGAAACAATGAAAACATTTACACTGTTTGTATAAGATGGCATATTTACTACAATTTTAATACAAACTAAAATGTGAAAAAGCACCATTGTACTACCATGCTTATGGACATATAGTATTCTTGAAAGTACTTCAGCACCATGGTATATATCAAAATGATTTCATAATCTGATCACTGTACCATAATAAGTAACATATACCATGGTACTGAATGATTGCATATATGGTATTCACACAGTACTCCAGCACTGCAGTGTTGAAGTACACGATATAACCGCGGTAACTTCTGTTAGTGTAATAATAGTTATTGTTAAATTAAAATGAACATATATTAACAATATAAATATGAAAACTTTTCACACAAAAAATAAAGTTGACTGTTACTAGCTATACTATGTTAAGTAAAAAAAATAAGATGCTTTAACATTATTAATATTAATCAATATGTTAATCAATATTCACTCACCCTTAATGATCAATGTGAATCTTTGCTCCTGCTCTTTACTGTTGATCTCAATGCTATAAACTCCACTGTGTTCAACTTTTAAATCAGTTATAGTGATTTGTCCAGTCTTCACATCAAGAGTTGTGATGCCTTTGAATCTCGAATTTATGATGCTAAAACCGTCTTCTTCATCCCATTCAATTGCCTTGACAAAACCAGCAAAGTTTTTGTGTTTCCAGGTAATGCTGCTGACAAGAGGAGGAAGAGGTTTGTCTAGATGAAAAGATACTTCATCATCCACTGCTTTCATCACATCTGCACCTGAAGGATAAAATATGAGAGTGTGTTCGTCAACATTAATGAACAAGTCTCTGTCATTCACTAGTCATTTAATATTTTTAAATTAGGTTACAATACTATAATATAATTAAAAAATAAACTGCTACAAAAATACATGTGCAAACTTCAATAAAACGTTATAAACATCACTTACCTGAAGCAGCTTCTGTGGTGATCAACACAACGACCAACATCAAGCGTCGAAGTGACATTTTTGTTAGACAGAGTTCACGTTAATGCACTTTTCTTCTAGATTTTGCTCCGAATGTCTTTTACACGCCTGAGACGCGGATTAAGAGCAGAGAATAGAGGAAGTGCAAAAATAGAAACCGCAAACCTGTGGCATCGAGTTAGTGTTTTTCTCTGACCTGTAATGTAGGACAGTTTTAAGCTGCATGTTTTGATGTTCATGCTTCCCTAAAGACACATACATCTCCATCTGAATTATGTATTTTGTTTTAAATAGAAGTCGTAACACATTTTACACTTGAAACAAAACAATCCCTTGCTAAATTAAACAGAAAAAAGCCTTCTCTACTCTTCACCCCAAAGGAAAATGAAGCAGAACATTTTGTGTAAAATTGAATTTCTTTTCCGTTGGCTACTGATAATGGCCTTTGTTTGTTGCCATGGTTACCGATTGCTTTGTGCACCTGTTTCTTGTACGGTTTGTTTTCTCCTGTGTATTTTAGCCCTCAGTTTAACTCTACTCATGATTTGGTATTGTCTTGAGATCCTCTACTCCTCTTCCGTCACATATGTTTTTCTTTAGTGATGGGTCGACCGTGGCTTTGTGAAACGCTGAAACAGTTGAAGCAAATGTGCCGTATTGTGCCGAAGCTTCGATCAAACTTTGCTGCATGCATTTGGCCATTGGTCCTCTTAGCAGTAATAGTTTTATTCAATGAATGACTGTAGCCTCAAAAGTGAGCCAAGCCAAGACCGCTACGATCACTAAAATGCTGTTGCTTTGTCAGTTCATTGCCATCTCACAAAGCTCCGTTATAAAAATGAAGTCGTCAACAATAAATCTCTGACTTACATCGTGTCTTGACTTTGTTTGTTAATGAGAGGTTTCGTGAGCCTGCATTAATGCCGCCTTCATGTGGTATCAGATATTTAATTCCGACTTCTGAAACCGTGATTACGAGCTCATTGCATTCAATGTGAGGGCGATCATGTGCAATTTTACCTAGGAAACTCGTATTTGCGATAATCGTGAAGGCAGCAAAACTCAGCACTGAATAAACTCTTGCGTTTTGAGCGCGTTCGAGAAATCAACAACTACATTACTTGGCTACATTACACACCGCTGCAAAATCTCGCTGTAAATAGATGCATTTGAATCTGCCAAATCTGTTTCACCAATATTATTACAGTATCAACTGAGGGTGCTTTTGCTTGCGTTTGAGGGTGCTTAGCTTAGCTGCCTTGATAACAACACCAGCACTGTTTCCATATAATGCTCCCGACAGAAGGAAGAGGTTTGTCTGGACGAAAATAAACTTCATCACCCACTGCTTTCATCAATGATAAAATATCAGAGAGTATTTAGGCAACATTCAACATGTCTGGGATAATCTCCAGACAGATTCACTTCCAACAACATAAAAGTACCATGGAATTTATTATTTCCATTATAGCAAAAAGCTTGGAGTATCATAGGCATATATGTCACATCATGAAATACATAGAGTTGGTATTACCATAACAATCGATTAGCGGCCCGTCAAAGTGTTTTCTATACCTGAGGCTAAGAAATAATAAAAATGAAAGATATGATGAATTTATACCTGATATTTGTAAATTAGACTACAATACTATAATATTATGTATACTTGCAAAGATTAATATAAAGGTTAATAAAACGTTACACTCACTTCTTCCTGAGGTGCAGCAGGAACACGATCCTTTTTTCAAGAGCAGTTTATAAGCAAAACCTGCTTTATACTGACCCTCGTTTATAAAGCAGTCTGCTGAGAAATGATACGCGCAAACATTTATGTTAATCGGGGGGAATATTCCCTTCTAAAACAAAACTCAGCAGCCACTGGGTCTTCAGCGGTTTGGATTTAGGAACATCAAAATGACTGCTGTGTTCGTTATTACACCCAACAACACAACACCACAATCGCTTAGACGCCATTCTGCTCCAGCGTATAAACAATGGCGGACTGATGACAGCTCGCTCAGGGCGGGTCTGTGTTGAAACGCTGCTTTCAATCAACAATTGTGGGATGGGCGTCCAACCGTGTAACACAGTCAGACGGCTCGATTTGAGACAGGGGAAAACATATAAGGAGATAAAAAAAAAAACACTGGATGTATTTTTATCATTATAGGATGGTTGTGTACAGGCACTGCCAACACACATTTCCGTATAATCAACTTGTAAAAGTGCATGTACCATTATATGACCCCTTTAAGAAAGGTTTTTGGGAATAAAAAATATTCTTATATTTTTTCTTAAATTAGAAAATAAGAAGAAATTGGCAGTTAGGAATAATTTCATTCTTAAGAATGTTTTGTGAATCCGGCCCCAGAGGCACACAGTCACTGTAATACATGGTAAAAGTATTTACACTTTGCAGTAGGAGAAGCCCTTATACAATATCCTACCTGTTGGTTTCTTGAAAAATCTGCATAATGGATGCCACTGTGTCCCGGCTGAGTTTTGGCTGTACTCGTTCACCAGCCTCTCTGTATGATAGCCTGTGGTTTATGACATGGTCTATGATAGTAGCTCTTATTTCATCAGTTACCATAATTCTACCTTGCCCTTGTCCCACTCCTCTCCCTTGTCCTGGTGCTCGTCTTCCTCTCCCTCATGTAGGCCTTTTTATGACTTTCTTTGTGTTGCTCTATATTGTTCCTTTTTCACACAAGATAATCCCAAATAGGCCCTCTTTTACTGTATACCATATGGTAATGTGATTGAAAGAACATCAACAGCTGAACAATTCCTAGATGGGAATCAGCTGTGATTTATATATTTGCACAAATTCAATCAGCTGTTTATCAGTACCAATGTAATAAAATACAGGGGATATATTTGTTTCAATCCTCAATATAAACAGCTGTTTACCTTGACTTTAGCCTATAAGGTTAGGGTTTAGAACAAGGTATTATCTGTTCTGAGTCAGTTTATATCACCAATTCTACTATTAATGTGTCACAAATTGTAGTTTTAAGACTTTTTCAGGTGAGAATGTACTTATTTAAAGATTAAATCTGTGGTTTATTTTTAAAGAGAGCTCCTATTTTACAATTTTATCTGCCGTTTTCGGAGTTGTGAGATCCAGCGGGTGTTCAGCGCTTGTTAACCCCGGCGAGAGAAGCCTTACCTCGGCTAGTCCTTCTGCCATCTGCCGCTGGCTCTGATGTCTCGGAGATATGATTCGTCTTGTGTCTTCTGACATACAGTGTTAAAGCATTGGTCAATTTGGTAGTAAAAATTCATTGTTTTGGTCTTGGTTGAGCTTGTGTTTAAAAGATGTTCAAGCATTTTAAATTTGTGTTAACTGTATGCATTTTGTGTAAAAGCAACAATAAATGTGTTAATTGTATAGCCTACATAGACAGATGTTGTGCTAACTGTGTTAAGAGTTTATGAAATTTGTTAAAAGTATTGAAAAAATTGTCATAGCGATTGTAAAAATCTGTCTTTAGTGATGACAGATTTCAAAACAATGCATCATGAAGCTTCGAAGCGTTATGAATCAGCGAGTCGAATCATGAGTCAGATCGCGTGTCAAACCGCCAAACTGCTGAAATCATGTGACTTTTCAATCCAAACCGCTGAATCGACTCAATGATTCTATTCTCGTCGCTCCATAAAGTTATTGTAGACCCACTGTAGTGAGATGGACTTTGTAACGATGTCTTTAGTAGCTTTTATGGGTCTTGAGAGTGTAAAGTACATTGTGCCAATGGAGACCTTTCTGAGCCATCGGATTTACACTAAAATATCTTCATTTGTGTTCTGAAGATGAACGGAGGTCTTACGGGTGTCAAACGACATGAGGGTAAGTAATTAACCCATAAGAACGATACTCGGTTACTTAACGTAACCTCGGTTCTCTCTAGAAGAGGGAACGAGTATTGCGTAAGTTTCCTTACGCATCGGGAAAGTATTCTTTCTTCGAGATTTCTGAAAAACCCAAAATTATCCTTAATTTTGTAACATTGTCAACGCAGTGCGCCAGCCTGGCAGACCATAGCAGGCTATTCCAGCGTGCTATTGGCTGCTCTGCTGGCAACTGCAGCAGCCTATCGGTGAGCCTGGCTTCATTTGCCTACAGGTGGGGCGTGGCCACGTGTATATAAGCAGGGCTCACGGGCTGCATATTCGGTTTTCTTAGTTCTGAAGCGTAAAAGCCCGCGGGGCGCACGGCAAGGAACGCAATACTCGTTCCCTCTTCTAGAGAGAACCGAGGTTACGTTAAGTAACCGAGTATCGTTCTCTTACGAGAGGTTCTCTCATATTGCGTAAGTTTCCTTACGCATCGGGAACACATTGTCAACGCCGTGCGCGCCTCGCATACAGCATATGTATCCCAGGGAACCGGGGACCATAACACTGCTCGGGCAGGGTGGCCGGTAAGGAAAACGGGCCACCACATATACAGACACTTCGTTCGAACTGACGGGTGGTTACAACGGGTGGTTACAACACCCTGTCCCATGAATGAGGGAACGGCACCTGCCGGTCGCCTTCAAATTCACCACACCTTGTCTCATGAATGAGGGAACGGCAACGCCGGTCGCCTTCAAATTCACAATATCTTGTCATATGAGTGAGGTAACGGCACCGCCGGTCACCTTCAAACTCACAACAGCTCTTTTCGTAAATGAGGGAACGGCACCGCCGGTCTCCTTCAAATTTACATAAGCCTCGTACTGAACTTACTACCAGTATGTGAGCAGAATCACTGGGCAGAACCAACAGCCTTATTGAACTGATAACACTTTCGCCTGTAAGGCAGGAACTTCCAGATTGTAAAATCTCACGAACGTAGACGGGGAGGCCCAGCCTGCCGCCATACAGATATCGTGGATGGAAATCCCTCTGGCCCAAGCCCACGAAGAGGCCATGCCTCTAGTGGAGTGTGCTCTGACACCTAGCGGGCACTGCAGGTGTTTGGAAGCGTAAGCTACTGCAATCGCGTCCACTATCCACCTGGACAGGGTCTGTTTCGAGGAGGCGAGACCTTTCGTGCGCCCTCCAAACAAAACAAATAGCTGCTCAGAACGCCTGAAGGCGGCGGAGCGTGTGACGTAAACCCTCAATGCCCTGACAGGGCAGAGGACATTGCCACCGTCCCCCTCGTCGGGTGCTGGCAGAGCCGAGAGGGAGACAATCTGCGCCCTGAAGGGAGTGCCTATCGCTTTGGGGACATAACCATGTCTCTGCCTAAGAATGACCTTGGAGTCATTTGGGCCGAACTCCATACACGTCGGGCTCACTGAGAGCGCGTGTAGATCCCCCACGTGTCTTACTGAAGCCAGAGCTATCAGGAACGCGTTTTTTAGCGAAAGGAACCTTGGTTCCACAGTCTCGAGCGGTTCGAAAGGATGAGCCTTCATGGCCTCTAGGACCAAGGCCAGATCCCAAATAGGAACCGATGGGGGCCGCGGGGGATTCATCCGTCTGGCTCCTCTGAGGAAACGGATGATGAGCTCGTTCCTTCCTAGCGTGCTGCCTAGCGTCGACTGAGCGAACGCTGCTATAGCCGCTACATACACTTTGAGCGTGGAAGGGGACCTACCCAGTTCCAACAGCTCCTGGAGGAAGGAGAGCACCCGCTGGACCCCACATTGCTGTGGATCCAATCCCTTGGAAACACACCACTCAGTGAACACCGACCACTTAGAACTATATAACCGCCTCGTCGAGGGGGCTCTAGAGTGTGAAATCGTGTTCATAACCCCTTCGGGCAGGTCAACGGGTATCCGTTGGTCACCCATACATGCAGAGACCATCGCTCTGGATGGGGATGCCAAACTGACCCTCCTGCTTGAGAGAGGAGGTCTGCTCTCAGCGGAACTGGCCAGGGGGGTGAGTGCGACAGCTTCACCAGCTCTGGGTACCAAATCTGGTTCTCCCAGCACGGCGCTATAAGGAGCACCGGGCGGCGCGTCTCCCTGATTTTCGCTATGACCTTGGTCAATAGGGAAATCGGCGGGAAAGCATACAGCGGGAGGCTGGGCCAAGGTTGGGACAGCACATCCTCGCTTTTGGACAGAAACGTCGGGCAGCGGGCATTCTCTTTTGTTGCAAAGAGGTCGAGCTCCGCTCTGCCGAATAGGCGCCATACCAGCTGGACTGTCTGGGGGTGCAGGGACCATTCTCCTGGGAGAATGAGGCCCCTGGACAGCTTGTCCGGGCCCACATTGAGGTGGCCCGGTACGTGCGCAGCCCACACGAGTAGGCGTTCCGTCAGATTGCCCAGACACCTGGACCTGACACCGCCCTGCCGGTTCACGTAGGATACCACCGTGGTATTGTCCGACCGGACCAACACGTGGTGTCCACGTATAAACGGGAGAAACTGCTTGAGCGCGTTCTCTACCGCTATCATCTCCAAACAGTTTATGTGTAGGAGTTTTTCTCCGCTCGACCAGAGGCCCGAGGCCGGTCTGCCCTCGAAAAAAGGCGCCCCAACCCGAGGTGGAGGCGTCCGTCGAGATGCCTTTGCGGTGTGAGATGGCTCCCATTGTCACTCCCCGCTGGTACCAGTCGGCTACTAACCAGGGCTCTAGGGCTGAAACGCAGCCCTGAGTCACTCTGATCCTGAAGCCTCCGGACGCCCTGGCTCTGTGAGGCACTCGGGCGTTTAACCAGCGTTGCAGCAGGCGCATGCGCATTAAGCCCAGCTGGAGCACAGCTGCAGCTGAGGCCATACGTCCCAGCATCCTCTGAAAAAGCTTGAGAGGTGTGATTTTGCCCGGCCGGAAGTACGCAGCCATGCGCCGAACTTGGCGCGCGCGTTGGGGTGACAGGCGGGCTGACATTGCCACAGTGTCCAGATTCAAACCCAGAAATGAGGTTGATTGCGTGGGCACTAATGAGCTCTTGGTCCAATTGACCATGAGCCCCGGGCTGTCCAGATGGCTGAGCAGCATTGCCCTGTGGGCGAGGAGCTCGGCCTCTGATTGCGCCAGGATGAGCCAATCGTCCAGGTAGTTCAATATTCGCATCCCTCGATTTCTCAGGGGAGCGAGGGCCGCGTCCATGCACTTCGTAAATGTACGGGGTGCTAGTGACAGGCCGAACGGAAGGACGGTGTATTGATAAGCCTGGCCGTCGAAGGCAAATCGTAAGAATGGCCTGTGACGCGGCGTTATCTTGATTTGAAAATATGCATCTTTCAAATCTAGGGAAATTAGCCAGTCTCTCGGGCGAATATGCGCGAGGATCTGCTTGGTCGTGAGCATCTTGAACGATCTCCTCATAAGAGCTTTGTTCAGACGCCTCAGATCCAGAATCGGTCTGAGCGACCCATCCCTTTTTGGCACGAGAAAATACCGGCTGTAAAAGCCTGACTCGCTCATAGAATGGGGAACCGGTTCTATAGCCCCTTTGCACAGCAGCGTGGCTATCTCCGCTCGAAGTAGATGTGCTACTTCCTCGCTCACTCTCGTCTCTGTACGCGCACAGAAGCGCGGAGGGCGGCAAACGAACTGCAGAGTGTAGCCGTGCTTCACTGTTCGCAGCACCCATTCTGATACACCTGGAATGGCTTCCCACGCTTTCGCGTGTGCCACACGGGATAGAACGGCCTCCGGGCTCGAAACGCCGCGCTTCGCGGGTTTGACGGCCTGTATAGGAGGGGCGGGCGCGGTGCGCGCGCTCTCTGTGCTGCTTTACACACTGTATCTCTGCCGCTTTGAGCGGGGAATGGCTTGTGTGTGGCCCTACACTCATCGCTCCGGCCACCCTGGGCGGAGAACAAATGGTGTGTTGCGCGGCGCGTAGCGCCTGAGGCATAATGTTCGCGAAAATGTGTGAGCGCGTTTGAGCGGGCACAACTCTTACACGTGGAACATGACCGGTTAAGAGTGGCTGTGTGACAGCGCGTGTGGTGGCTAGGCGTGGACGCAAACAAGCGGACACGTGACCTAACTCTAGCACTCGAGCGGCCGGTGGCCGCTTTATGTGAGT
This sequence comes from Gobio occitaniae, assembly GCA_033150135.1. Lineage (NCBI taxonomy): Eukaryota > Metazoa > Chordata > Actinopteri > Cypriniformes > Gobionidae > Gobio > Gobio occitaniae. Next base: position 147,574 of record JARQWZ010003189.1, read on the forward strand.
GGGGGACACGGGGTTTATAGTGCTTGTGTGCAGGGGTGAACACAGAAAAGTGGGCACATTTACTGCATTTGAAACACATACGGCGTGAGCCGTGCAAACAGAAATAATGCAACTTTTGTGATTTCTCTGGTTCGCCGTTAAAACGGCGGTTATTGACAGGCGAGAGGGCATTTTTGCCGGCTCGTTGGCTGCGTGAAATCCATCTGCAGCAGCCACAGTGGTGGGGGCTGACAGGAAAGAGAGTTTTGACGGTGGTCCGGCCGCGGCGGGACTTAACCGTCGTTTCTTGCCTCTGGCTAGGAGGACTTAGGAGGCTCGGACTTCAGCCAGAGCGTGAGCCAGAGGTGGCGCTCAGCTACCGTGAGGGAGGCCATAGAGCGTCCGAGGGCCTGTGCTGCGGTCTTGGTAGCGCGGAGGGAGAGGTCCGTCGCGCTTCGCAAATCCGTGATCAACTCAGCGCCACAGCTCTTCTCGTCCAGGTCGCGGAGGAGATTGGCTTGGAGGATTTGCAGCACGGCCATAGAGTGCAGAGCAGATGCAGCTTGACCGGAGGCAGCGAAAGCGCGGCCGATCAGCGATGACGTCATTCTGCAGGCCTTAGACGAGAGGGCAGCCTTTGAGCGCCAACCAGAAGGCGGGCAAAGGTGCGCTGCGAACACCTCTTCCACCGGAGGGATAGCAATGTAGCCTTTCTCAGCCGCGCCGTCAACTTGTGAGAGCGTTGAAGAAGCCTGAGACGAGACCCTCGCGGAGAATGGCGCGTTCCAGGACTTCGCGAGCTCCTCGTGAAGCTCTGGCAGAAAAGGTGCAGTCCTGGAGGTGGGCGCACGGCGGCGACTGTTTAGGAAGCATCCGTCAAGTCGGTTCGGCGCTGCCACCTTGGGCGGGGCCCATTCGAGGCCTAGCTGCTCGACAGCCCGGGTGAGAAGGCGCAACAGTTCGGCGTCCTCACCCGCTCGAGAGCGTCCGGAGCCCCGGACTGAAGAGGTCGCGGAAGACCAGTCCTCGCTGTCGGAAGCCATGATGGAGCAGCTGTCGGCACGTTCCGCGGCCGCATCCGCCTCATCCCTGGAGGCAGCAACAGAAATGGCGGCCTGGGGTGGGGGCGGGGAAGGCGAGAGTGAAGCGGGCGGGAAGGGTTACGGCGAGCTTCTCTCAGCGAACTCCGGAGTCCGCTGCGAGCGGCGCTTCTTTCTGCGCGGCATAGCAGGGACTGGAGGGATGTCGTCATCGAACTGAGCGAGTCGAGCCCGCAGGGTCGACATCGTCAGTTCCTCGCACTCCGGGCATCCGCCGGCGAGAAGTGCGGCGGCGGCGTGATCACGGCCCAGGCAGAGAGCGCAGATCACATGGCAGTCCCCGGAACTGTGCTGCGCATGACACGAGCCGCAGGTGGAACGAGACATTTTGGAACAAACGCTCGGCTCTTTTTGAGAAAGTGTGACGCAGCGCCGACAACACTTGAGCGTGAAAAGGATATGGTCTGCCGGATAGCAGAGCAGGCACGGATGGCTGAAGGTGGCGCGATGCTGCCGGCTTCTTCAGGCGCTGTCCTCTGCTTGCTCGTCTGCACGATCACGGCGGCGGGTTCCAGATCCAGCGATGCGAAGGGCTTCGCTGAAGAAAAGAGAATCGAATATGCAGCCCGTGAGCCCTGCTTATATACACGTGGCCACGCCCCACCTGTAGGCAAATGAAGCCAGGTGGGCGCGAAGCGCCCTCATTCGTCGCCACGTCACGCGGGCTCACCGATAGGCTGCTGCAGTTGCCAGCAGAGCAGCCAATAGCACGCTGGAATAGCCTGCTATGGTCTGCCAGGCTGCCGCACTGCGTTGACAATGTTACAAAATTAAGGATAATTTTGGGTTTTTCAGAAATCTCGAAGAAAGAATACTTTCCCGATGCGTAAGGAAACTTACGCAATACGAGAGAACCTCTCGTAAGAGAACCCACAGTGACACGGGTGTCACAAACACTTGTGATTATCTGGAAAGGTGTTTTTAAAGCAATATCCCTAAATTTCAACCCAGGAAGTCCCTAAGTGACATATAAGGAACACCCAGGTTGTCATGTGACAATTTGTGCATTTTTTGTTGCCATGGCAACATTTCCAAAATGGTGGCCTGTCTGGTTAGCACATGTTGCAGTGTGAGCAATTTTTGAATACGCTTGTTTTTGTACCTAAAGGTATGTTTCAACCCATGCAACAATTCTAACATTTTAATAACTTATCATAGATTACACTTAACCTGATTTTAATACATTTCTTAAACAAATTGATATAAAACAAGTTACGAAAATATTGTGGTGACATATAAGTCACATCGGGCTGTTAACCTTAAAACAGTTGGTGGAATTTTGATGTTATGTATTAGTCATATTAGGAAAAATATTAATGAGCTGCTAAATTAATTTAGCAGATTCAATAATTTTTTTTGTGTTATATATTTTCTCTGTTTTATATAAAATCTGGGACTCAGAAAAATGTTAACAGCACTGTTTAATATATTTGAAATATTGATTGGTATTGATCTGCGCATGATCTGCACCAAATGCCAGGAAATCATGCATACTTGGGAAAATGACAAAATGACATACCATGATGGCTGACAAAATGTTACGCAACTGTTTTCAGACTCTACTAGCATGTCTACATTTCACTGACAACAATGATTCTTAAAATCAGCAAGCAGGGGATAAGTGTTGGAAGATCCGTCTATGGCTTGATATGTTTTGTTAATAATTTTTTAATAATATGCATAATTTTGATAAATGTTGTGGGAAAGAAAAGAAACAGAAAAAAACTGCTATTTAGCAAAACAATTATTAAATGTTTTTTTTTAAACTGAGAAATAAATGCCCAATGTGACATATATGTAACATTATAGATCTCTCACAAGGAGGGGTTGTATTTCAAAAACAACTGCAGAAACATGTTACAAGTGGTCCATTAAGCCTGTTTTATATGCCCCATAATTTTCCTAAAAGGATAAATTGGTCCGGGTTCTTATGGGTTAATGACATAATTTTCATTTTTGGGTGAACTAACCCTTTAATATTCAGAAATTCGATTACAGTACTATATCATTAAAAATTTAACTGCTTTCTATATTAAATTAAATATAGACTATTATTTATGACAATGAAGGTAAACAAAGTTTGGAGGAAGAAAAGGAGGACAGCTGTCTCCAAAATTACATCGACAACACTTCAGTAATGAGAAGTTTAACTTTTATTTAAGTTCTTGAATGTAGTAGGCTAAACAAAAACAAAACAAAAATCTACATGAAATATCCCTATTTCATTAGTCCAAAACCAGGAGAAAAACCCACTACACACCTCCTCATATAAAGAAAGAAAATTGCTTACAGATTATTAAATCTTATGAAACACACAGCAAACCAACCACAGTCACATCACAACTCAATCCACAGTGAATAAGAGTTCCTGTTAGAGGGAATCATGTCCTCATGATGGGAAAATGAACAATTAATACAGGAGAAACATACAAACACAGCCACACATACTACAGCACATCCAGAGGTGTACTGTACAAAAACAGATATCTGTATTCAGAAGCTTAGAATGAAGTTTGTCAGTGTGGCCCAGCAGACAGAAAGGTCAAAGAGCAACAGTCAAAGTTCAAAACCAGTCCAAGTTCTGAAGGCACAGACGGTTCAGATGCTCCAGATGCTTCAGTAAAGCTGGGATTCAGAGCCGATGACCAGGAGAACGAGTTGAGATGATCCACATGTCATGATGAGCATCATTCACTCACAAATATCATATCTGAGGGGAAAATGATCATTTTGAATGTACATTTTAAAGCATAGCAAGTTGATCATAGACTAAAATCCATTTGATTTGTGATATTGCACATATTAATGATTTTCCAAAAGAAATTAAGAAGTAAACTTACTCTGGAAGTCTTAAAGAACAACAGTGACACGCTCAGTCATTTACAGTCAACATGAAATCATAATCGAGCCTTTACTCTATTAATACTCATTCAGTGAAGTGTTTATCTTCACAGTCTTTCATCACAATGCTCTTTCCTTTTCTTTAATGTTAACCAATAGCCTAATTGAAGCATTTTATAGGATTTAGTTCATTGTTTTAGCAGAATTGGCTCCATTGTGGATTTTTTGTTTAGCAATCCAATAAAATCAATAAATAAAACAATTTGTTTTATCACTGAATATCTGATTTCACACAGAAATGTGTCACATTGTGAAAGTAAAACTGGTTGCAAATGGCAAATTACCCAGAGGTTTGAATGTTTGTTTTGAGTTAAGCAAATGATAAGCACAGAAATATGTTTCAAATGTTTTAAAAGATTAAACACAATAGTCTTACCGTATAAAGGTGGTATAAACAGGAAAAGGATGATAAAAACAATGCAGATCAAAACAATGGCAATCCAAATGAAAAATCCCCTGTTTAAACCTAATGCAAAAAACACACAAAAAACATATTAAGCTATAAAACAAAGTCAACCCTGGGAAACACGTTTAAATGATCAGAATAATAAATAAAATAAATAAACTGTATATGCAGTGTAAAAACAGAGAATATAGTGGAAGTTTGAAAACAGAAACTATTTCACGAAGGGTTTCAGTTTTACTGCCATCTTGTGTGAATTCATGACAAATGTTTGATATCAATGTCTGGCCCAAGAGTGTGTCTGAGTCCAGCAAGACTACCAATCACGACCACTACATAATGCAGGAAAACAGACCACGGCAGAGGATGGCAGGCCAGAGATCGCGCTCCATCTCTTCATTTAAACTAGCTTAATGTCTCTCAAAAACAAGCAAACATCAAAATAAGTCCTTGGGTGGAGAAGAGCGACTGAGGGCATTCAAAATCAAGGAATTCATCAAAATGAATTGGGAGAACTTCTGTGAAATGTTTGTGCTGTTGTTCTCTCTTCCGATAAATGACACTTGCTTTGATATTTTATTATCTAATTCTAATGCAATCACATTCAGATATTTTTAAGCATGACGTGGGTGTCCAAACATGTGTTAAATGTACATACAATTTCTGAACATCTCAGCACCACCTAAACATAAAAAATTATCTCTCAATGACATTCCTCTATAGTAAGTAATGTTGAAGTAAATCTCACCTGTAAACAGATCTCTCTCATAGACCGGATCACTGGTCTCTTTACTCGCGCCGTTATCGAGTGTGCAGGTGTAGAAGTTTTCTGGATCTCCATTTTTTTTAACTGTGATGGATTCTCCTTTGGTGATTGTTGAGCCCTTCAGTGTTTGTCCAGCAGAATTCTTCCAGATGATTGTTTCACTGTACTCACATCTCAAATACAAAACATCAGGGTTATCAGTCTTCTCTATCTTTATCTCAGGTTTGGGGACACGATCTGTGAAAGAAACAATGAAAACATTTACACTGTTTGTATAAGATGGCATATTTACTACAATTTTAATACAAACTAAAATGTGAAAAAGCACCATTGTACTACCATCTTTTTGGATACAGTATTCTTTAAAGTACTTCAGCACCATGGTATATATAAAAATGATTTCATAATCTGATACCATCACTGTACCATAATAAGTAACATATACCATGGTACTGAATGATTGCATCTCTGGTATTCACACAGTACTCCAGCACTGCAGTGTTGAAAACACGATATAACCGCGGTAACTTCTGTTAGTGTAATAATAGTTATTGTTAAATTAAAATGAACATATATTAACAATATAAATATGAAAACTTTTCACACAAAAAATAAAGTTGACAGTTACTAGCTATACTATGTTAAGTAAAAAATAAAAAATAAGATGCTTTAAAATTATTAATATGAATCAATATGATAATCAATATTCACTCACCCTTAATGATCAAGTTGAAGTTTTGCTCCAGCGGTTTACTGTTGATCTCAATGATATAAAGTCCACTGTGTTCAACTTTTAAATCAGTTATAGTGATTTGTCCAGTATTCACATCAAGAGTTGTGATGCCCTGAAATCTCGGATGCGGGATGAATAAACCGTCTTCATCCCATTCAATCGCCTTGATAACAAAACCAGTACTGTTTCTGTGTTTCCAGCAAATGCTGCTGACAGGAGGAGGAAGAGGTTTGTCTGGACGAAAAGAAACTCGATCACCCACTGCTTTCATCACATCTGCACCTGATGGATAAAATATGAGAGAGTGTGTTCGTCAACATAAATGAACAAGTCTCTGTCATTCACTAGTCATTTAATATTCGTAAATTAGGTTACAATACTATAATATAATTAAAAACTAAACTACTACAAAAATACATGTGCAAACTTCAATAAAACGTTATAAACATCACTTACCTGAAGCAGCTTCTGTGGTGATCAACACAACGACCAACATCAAGCGTCGAAGTGACATTTTTGTTAGACAGAGTTCACGTTAATGCACTTTTCTTCTAGATTTTGCTCCGAATGTCTTTTACACGCCGGAGACGCGGTTTAAGAGCAGAGAATAGAGGAAGTGCGAAAACAGAAACCACAAACTTGTGGCATCGAGTTAGTGTTTTTCTCTGACCTGTAATGTAGGACAGTTTTAAGCTGCATGTTTTGATGTTCATGCTTCCCTAAAGACACATACATCTCCATCTGAATTATGTATTTTGTTTTAAATAGAAGTCGTAACACATTTTACACTTGAAACAAAACAATCCCTTGCTAAATTAAACAGAAAAAAGCCTTCTCTACTCTTCACCCCAAAGGAAAATGAAGCAGAACGTTTTGTGTAAAATTGAATTTCTTTTCCGTTGGCTACTGATTATGGCCTTTGTTTGTTGCCATGGTTACCGATTGCTTTGTGCACCTGTTTCTTGTACGGTTTGTTTTCTCCTGTGTATTTTAGCCCTCAGTTTAACTCTACTCATGATTTGGTATTGTCTTGAGATCCTCTACTCCTCTTTCGTCACATATGTTTTTCTTTAGTGATGGGCAGGCCGAGGCTTCGTGAAACACTGAAACAGATGAAGCAAATGTGCCGTATTGTGTCAAAGCTTTGAATCAATCTGACACTGCGACCGGTCAGCACAGTGTAAATGCAACAAAACCCAGGCCAAACATGCATAAAAACACCTTTTACAAATCTATTGCAAATGTTTTATTGAATGTAAAATGCAATTAACTAATCATCTAATAACATTCAATATTAAGTGTCTATGCGTGAAACAGTAACTCCTAAATCATCCTCATAACCTATAACAATCATAAATTGTTCTCACCTGCAGGTTAAAGATGTTAGACGTTGTTTCAGGGCCCTCATTCTAGGCAATGCATCTATATCTATAATACACTGTATCTAATTTGCATATTAAAGAGTTTTGGGACAATATGTAAATGAAAAAAGATGTGTAATAATACTTTCATAAGAATGTCTTGTATTTCATAAGAATATCCAGACTAAAAACTGTGTACGTTGTCAGAGAAATTTGCTTAAATAATGTCCTCTACAGAGGCAAAGCCGTCTCATCTGGTTCTTAGGAGGATATTTCTGTCTCGTGCAGAGCGCACTCTGAAAAGAGATGTGTTAAAAAAAACAACACACTGAGTGTGTTGATGGTATTTTGACACATGTTGTGTAGATATAACACACAATGTGTGTTAAATGTTACTCTGGATAGAACGTCAGTGGGTGTTTTGGCAGCCAATCACATCATGCCTGTTTTTCAATGTCTTTTTCAAATGCTTTCTCCGCTTTTCACTTGTTATCACTGACCAGACTGACTTTATTTCTGTCAGACAGAAGCTCTTATTGAGACGAACAGGATTTGGTGTTGATGGTTCAGTGAATGTTTCATCTGAAGTCTCCAGAATCGTGATTAGTGGCTCCTTTATTTGAGCTCTTGACCCTTGACACAGTCAATGAAGCAGCAGAAATAACCATGAGAAAACTATGATCAGATGATAATGTTATCATCGCATTCATTTGCTGAGCTCAGCAAGTGTTTGATATCTGGAACTTTACTGTAAAAAATATTTTGCGCACAGTGCACATAGGATGTTCTGGTCTATGGTGTCACATGCACACACACATATCAAGAATCAGCTCATGAATCTCAATAATGGTGACAAACCAAAAGCTTCATCCCGCAATGCATGCTGGGAGTCACCATAGTACAAAACTCATCCATGACTCCCAGCATGCACTGCAGGATGAAGCATTTGTCACCATTGTTGCGATTCATGATCTGATTCTTGATGTGTGTGTTTGACGAGTATCTGCTGCAGCTCTAAACTTTATGAAAACATTGAATTTTTTATTTTTTAAGAATTCATTCTGCACTACTGGACATCATGGAGTAGTTTCACAAAACTTTTATAGCAACAGCACACAAAGTAAATGTATACCATCCATTTACTCATAAACTGGATCAGATCTTGAGTTTATGACGTGATCAAGAAACTTCGGATCGTGTTTTCATGCCATAACAAACAAATTTGATTAAAATGCAGTTACAGCAGAAAGTGAAGAATTAAAAGACAAGTAAAGGGTCAAGAGCTCAAATAAAGGAGCCACTGATCACGATTCTGGTGACTTCAGATGAAACATTCAATGAACCATCAACATCTAAACCTCTGTTCATCTCAATAAGAGCTGGTGTGTGTAGATTCATGATGTCTAAAACATCCAGGTAATACAATAAACAGTCAAACACTCTTTATTAAACGTCAATGGACTAAACACAAGTTAACAACACGGGTCAGTGTTCATCCAAACACGAAGTAACTCTGGCAAATACACACATACAGTCACATGTAACACACATCTGACACACGTTGTGTAACTAGAACACATTATTGTGTAAAAGGTTTCAACACACTGTGTAAGAGGAATAACACATTAGTTGAGTTACAGGTAACACAGAGATGTCTTAAAGAAAACGACACAGGTTGTGTGTTAAATTTTACGCAACGTGTTGTCCCTGAGCACACACACTACATGTGTTAAAATCTACACAACATGTGTTGTCCCTGAGCACACACACTACATGTGTTAAAATCTACACAACATGTGTTGTCCCTGAGCACACACACTACATGTGTTAAAATCTACACAACATGTGTTGTCCCTGAGAACACACACACAATATGTGTTAAAATCTACACAACTTGTGTTGTCCCTGAGCGCACACACTACATGTGTTAACATCTACACGACATGTGTTGTCCCTGAGCACACACACTACATGTGTTAAAATCTACACAACATGTGTTGTCCCTGAGCACACACACTACATGTGTTAAAATCTACACAACATGTGTTGTCCCTGAGAACACACACACAATATGTGTTAAAATCTACACGACATGTGTTGTCCCTGAGCACACACACTACATGTGTTAAAATCTACACAACATGTGTTGTCCCTGAGCACACACACTACATGTGTTAACATCTACACAACATGTGTTGTCCCTGAGCACACACACTACATGTGTTAAAATCTACACAACATGTGTTGTCCCTGAGAACACACACAGGTGTCAAAATCTACACAACATGTGTTGTCCCTGAGAACACACACACAATGTGTCAAAATCTACACAACATGTGTTATCCCTGAGCACACACACTACATGTGTTTAAACTGACACAACGTGTCAATTTTTAACACATCTGGTTGTGTTGTTCTCAACACATCATATTATAAAGCGTGACACACACCATCATTGTGCATTGTATGCAGTGTTTATGTTCTCAAACAAACAGGCCTGAGTAAATAAAAGTTATTTATATATAATGTTTTATCAGTTGCTACATTTTAATTTAATTCAAAGCGCAAACTCTGTCAACTGTTATCTCTTCATGATCTTTTCTCAAAAGCGGCATCGATGTGGTGTTGAAGTGGGAATAATTGAGTTTATAGAGTTTGAAACATTGTACTTTGTGTGCACATGCATTCTGTACTCGACTATTGATTAAATGCTTAAAGGTCCCATGGCATGGCATTTTTCTATTATTTTATAATGTTTCCTGAGGTGTACTTATATTGTTAGTATGACTTTTACATCATAAAATGTCATAATTTAGAAATAAAAGGCATTTTGTCTATACTGCTGTTTGCCCTGTGGCTGAATGCCCTGCTTCAAGAGGCGTGTCTGCTGTGAGACTTCAGTAAAAACGCCCACTGTTGTGATTGGCTGACATCATTGCAATTTAAATGAGCGGAGGGGGCGTGGTTTAACGAGGCACGAGCAGGCACGAGCTGCTGCCAGAGAGACGGATGGACCTGAGTTCACTTCACATCAGTTCTCAGCATGTCTGAACTGTTGTAGTTACAGCATATACTTCAGGTTATTAGTCTATTTCTAGTCGGAGGGGCTGTCACTCATGTCAGAAAGTTAGTAACTTTAGTAAATTATGGATCAGCGCTGACTGGAGACGCGAACCGTTTAGAACGATTCAGTCCGATTTGGTGAACTGATTCGGTTCACTAAAAAGAACCGGTTCAAAAGAAAGATCGTTCGCGAACCGGACATCACTAATGTACCAGAGACGGCGCTCAGCGATTGCTAACAAAGTTATTTATAGTAACTACTGAGTTATGAGAGCGCTGTCAGTCAGCGCGAGTTTATAGTGTTTGTATCTGAGAGTTCTGAATAAACACGAGTCCCAGTCACACCGAGTCCGTCTTCATCATTATTACCAACTTTGTAACACATGCAAAGTACCATTACAGCTGTCGAGATGAACGAGTTAAAAGTAAGTGTTGATAATAGCATTATTTTTAAAATAAAATAAAAGCGTCAGTGACGCGCGTTGAGTACACAGCGCAAACAAAGACACAACAGCAGTAATCGAATGTTATCCAGTTTATTGTGGGGCTAGGCTGGCTAGCCCGAATATGCTCACGCTTACCCCCCTTCTGCTTAATCTCACGCCGCGTTTGGTGCCTCCGCTGTGGGCCAGATGCAGTACTGGGGGTCGGGGATGTTGAAGGCCACCGGCCAGTGCAGCCCGAGCTTCGGCGTGTGTGAGGCCGATGTTGAGCAGAAACTCATGACTGTATGCACATTTTAGAACCGATAGACGCGACGAGGACGTACAAAAACACTGACTCACAAGATAGAAAACACGAAAACACCGTTCTGTCTGGAGAGAGAGAAGCCGCATTGTGTGCACGAATAATAAATAATTAGCTACACATCCGAAATCACATGATCACAGATCAGAAGGAACTGAAAAAAGACTTCTGTTTTCATTTGTACATCCAAACACTGAGAAACTGCCAGCGTTCACTCGTTCACAACCCATGATCTCTCTCGCGTTTGCATGGGCGTGCCAGATTCTCTGGGCGGAGGAAAGGGAGGAAACCGTTCCTGCTTGGACGTCAAACCAGGAGACTTCAGGATTGGCTCGTCTGGCCTGTCATTTTCTCAAAGGCAGAGAAAGACAGCCAGAACTCGGGTTTACACCGATCAACATTTCTATCCACTTGGGGACAATATTCAGGCTAGGGGAACTCATATTAATGTTGAAAAACCTCATAAAAAGAAAATTTCATGCCATGGGACCTTTAATAATTTAGTTTCACTTTATTTTTTAACTTACATCTGAGTATGTGATTACCTGACACAATTTGTGTGTTAAAATGACTTACACATTTATTGTGTTAAATTTGACACAACATGTGTTGTCCCTGAGCACACTCACTACATCTGTTAAAATTAACACAACATGTGTCATTTTTAACACATCTCTTTTTAGAGCGTGGCATTTATATTAGATGTCACTTCCGAAACTTTGCTGCATGCATTTGGCCATCGGTCCTCTTGGCAGTAATAGTTTTATTCAATGAATGACTGTAGCCTTGAAAGTGAGCCAAGCCAAGACCGCTACGATCACTAAAATGCTGTTGCTTTGTCAGTTCATTGCGATCTCACAAAGCTCCGTTATAAAAATGAAGTCGACAATAAATCTCTGACTTACATCGTGTCTTGACTTTGTTTGTTAATGAGAGGTTTCGTGAGCCTGCATTAATGCCGCCTTCATGTGGTATCAGATATTTAATTCCGACTTCTGAAATCGTGAATACGAGCTCATTGCATTCAATGTGAGGGCGATCATGTGCAATTTTACCTAGGAAACTCGTATTTGCGATAATCGTGAAGGCAGCAAAACTCAGCACTGAATAAACTCTTGCGTTTTGAGCGCGTTCGAGAAATCAACAACTACATTACTTGGCTACATTACACACCGCTGCAAAATCTCGCTGTAAATAGATGCATTTGAATCTGCCAAATCGGTTTGGCCAATATTATTACAGTATCAACTGAGGGTGCTTTTGCTTGCGTTTGAGGGTGCTTAGCTTAGCTGCCTTGATAACAACACCAGCACTTTCCATATAATGCTGCCGACAGAAGGAAGAGGTTTGTCTGGACGAAAATAAACTTCATCACCCACTGCTTTCATCAATGATAAAATATCAGAGAGTATTTAGGCAACATTCAACATGTCTGGGATAATCTCCAGACAGATTCACTTCCAACAACATAAAAGTATCATGGAATTTATTATTTCCATTATAGCAAAAAGCTTGGAGTATCATAGGCATATATGTCACATCATGAAATACATAGAGTTGGTATTACCATAACAATCGATTAGCGGCCCGTCAAAGTGTTTTCCTGAGGCTAAGAAATAATAAAAATGAAAGATATGATGAATTTATACCTGATATTTGTAAACTAGACTACAATACTATGATTTAATGTATAACTATGAAATTATTTATAACTGCCAAAGAACGGACACCGTGTCATTTCCAATAAAGCACCAATGAGGAACACATCAATGGTGACGAACGTCAAGCATCAAAGTTATTTTTTTTGTTAAAAAAAAGAACACTTATTTACTTTTCTTTTATTCTTTTGTTTTTGCTCGGATAAGCAAACAGAGACTCTGTAAGAATAGTGGTTATTAATGAAATAGAAAACAAATGAAAACATGCAGCGTCTCTTCAATTACACTTGGCGGGGAGCCTGTGGATTTTTCTGGGTTCAGATTTACAGTACTGCTGCCATCTTGTGTACATTCATGGCAAATGTTTGATATCAATGACTGGCACAAGTGTGTGTGTGTGTGTGTGTGTGTGTTTGTTCAGCAAGACTACCGACCACCACTGCATAATCTGTGACATATCAGAATGAAATGGCTTCTTGAACAAGAACAAATGTAGGGCGGGGCTTGTTTTTGTCCATGGGGAGTTGACAGGATAGTGATCGTTTTTTTTGCCCGCATATATTAATTTTGTAGTGAATATTTGGGATGTGCTCCAAAAACATTAGCTGTTTTATAAGAACTGATTGTAAATATGTAATTAAATTATACAAACAAAACTCGAAATTGATTAAACTTCTTTCTTTATTTTTGTATAAATATTAATGTTTTGCTGTTCATACTTCCCTAATGGCACAAATAAAATCATTTTTTTTTTTAATAAATGCATTCACATTTTACATTTGACAGAAGATTTCAAAGTGATTTACATTCATTCAATGTGTATACTATTAAATAGAATAAAACACTTTCTCTACTCTGCACCACAAAATAACAAGGAAGCAGAATGTTTGTGCAAAATCTGTCATGTTAATGTATTTTTTTTTATTTTTATAAATAATACTAATTTTTAGAAGCTATTTATATCTACACAATCCCTCTACACACCTGCAAAACTCTCAGTTTAAGTTGGTGCCAGTAAGAGATTCTCATCTTCTTCCTCTTTGAAAACAAAGCCTCTGAAATGTATATTTAACAGTACATTCATGTATTCATAACCTGAGGATGAAGTTCCAACACCGTTTGTGCGGCAGGCCAAAGGTCAAAGAGCAACAGTCAAAGTGATGAAGCAGAGACGGTTCAGTAAAGCTGGGATACAGAGAGTCCATGATGAGCAGCTTCAATCACACACTCACAGCTGTTATTTCTGAGGGGAAAACATACAATAGTTTTATTTACATTATAAAACATATAGTAATGACTTTCACAATTATATTAAATAAGCTTACTCTTGTAAATCTTGTGTATTGATTCATGAGTTAATGAATGTTATGATGTTTGTTTTGAGTTCTGAGCAAATGATAAGCACAGATGAAAACACATTAAAAACATTTTTTACACAATAGTTGTCTTACTGTGAAAAGCAATTATAGGACAAGGATGAAAACCACAGTGATCCAAGGAATGACAGGAGCAACGGCACATCCTTTGTTTGATTCTAATGAAGGAAAAAATATGTTATGCCTATAAAACCAATTCCTGGAACAGACATTTAAATTGTCATGGTAAGGTTGTTAAAGGTAGGGTAGGCAATTTCAGAGCGGTTAGCAATAGCAAGCTAGCTTTGAAATCATAAGATCCCTTCAAAACACATGAAATACATAGGCAGAGCAAAGTCTGCAAAGCGTCACGTGGGACGGCGTTAAATTACCTCACGTCTCATTACAAATAAAATGACCATAATTCACAGAGCTTCAGTTGTACCACCAGACTGCTGCAGATTAATTTCGACGTTGATAGGGTTGACATAGAAATGCATAAATCCGATTCTGAGGACGTGAGCAGCGTCACGGGTTGCTATCTCGTAATTACTAGGGTTGGGCGATGTCCCCTAAATTGGCAGTTGACGATGTTTACATCGTGATGGTCGATGATATCGTCGTTGGGGGGGGGGGGGGGGGGGGGGGTAATTAGGTAGATAATATACTATATCTTACGAATACTTTTTTACTTCAAATTGTATTTAACACAGTTTGTTCTTGTTATTAAACTTGGTAAGGCGCGTCAAGTTTGGTTTATTTGAATAGCGCATTACACACACACACACACACACACACAGGTGATTTTAGTTTCATTTTCTCTGGCAGTGAATAATCAAACATTGCCTAAATGTCTTGACCTTGTGGAAGATAAAATCCACTCTTCAGAGTGTTGCTTTGCAACATCAGGAGAACACATGAAGATGAAGATATTCGAGAAGGTCTATCCAGCTTGTGTCCCATTCGTCTCAAAGCGCAGAGCGGTATATGACGCATCTTTGCGGGGAAATAGTATGAATCAAATATTTTTCTAACTAATATTTAATTTTCTTATATTCTTGAGGTAACGATTATTTACTGAAAATCGTTTAAATGTTTTATAGGCTGTGTTGCTTCACTGACGGAAGTGCTAAAATAAACACGCATGCTTATGGATGTTTCAGCCTCAAATGATTTAAAAATGTAGGCTATATATATCTGGCATAGACTACAGTATTTAAAATAGCATTTATGCATAAGTTACATTCTCAATTTAATTTACAGAGCAATCCCTGCTAAGTTTTTAGTTTAACTAATACTATAGAAGCGGATTAGTGTGTGTCGCACTCGCAACGGGGGCGTGGCATCACGATGGACGATGATATCGTCCATCGGCACAACCCTAGTAATTACGGTTACGATATTGCATGAACGCAGCATAAGCTTGCTGTTTTGGAGGAACTGTAAAAGGCGACTGCTGTTTGATTGTGGCGCTCTGCGACTCTGCATAGCCTTTCGGAACGCGCTGATGACGTATGATGTCTGCGTGAGCGAATGCAATGATTTGACGAATATTTTTTGGTCCTGAGACTTCCACAGACAATATACACAGATCAGGCATAACATTATGACAGATGAAGTGAATAACTGTGATGATCTCTTCATCTCCTGTTAGTGGGTGGGATATATTAGGCAGCAAGTGAACATTTAGTCCTCAGAGTTGATGTGTTAGAAGCAGGAAAAATGGGCAAGCGTAAGGATTTGAGTGAGTTTGACAAGGGCCAGATTGTGACGGCTAGATGACTGGGTCAGAGCATCTCCAAAACTGCAGCTCTTGTGGGGTGTTCCCGGTCTGCAGTGGTCAGTCTCTATCAAAAGTGCTCCAAGGAAGGACCAGTGGAGAACCGGCCACAGGGTCATGAAGGACCAGTGGAGAACCGGCCACAGGGTCATGAAGGACCAGTGGAGAACCGGCCACAGGGTCATAAAGGACCAGTGGAGAACCGGCCACAGGGTCATGAAGGACCAGTGGAGAACCGGCCACAGGGTCATGAAGGACCAGTGGAGAACCGGCCACAGGGTCATGGAGGACCAGTGGAGAACCGGCCACAGGGTCACTGAGGACCAGTGGAGAACCGGCCACAGGGTCACTGAGGACCAGTGGAGAATCGGCCACAGGGTCATGGAGGACCAGTGGAGAACCGGCCACAGGGTCACTGAGGACCAGTGGAGAACCGGCCACAGGGTCATGGAGGACCAGT
Organism: Gobio occitaniae; assembly: GCA_033150135.1. Taxonomy (NCBI): domain Eukaryota; kingdom Metazoa; phylum Chordata; class Actinopteri; order Cypriniformes; family Gobionidae; genus Gobio; species Gobio occitaniae. The sequence goes on from JARQWZ010003189.1 coordinate 163,880, forward strand.
GGAGAACCGGCCACAGGGTCATGAAGGACCAGTGGAGAACCGGCCACAGGGTCATGGAGGACCAGTGGAGAACCGGCCACAGGGTCATGGAGGACCAGTGGAGAACCGGCCACAGGGTCATGGAGGACCAGTGGAGAACCGGCCACAGGGTCATAAAGGACCAGTGGAGAACCGGCCACAGGGTCATGGAGGACCAGTGGAGAACCGGCCACAGGGTCATGAAGGACCAGTGGAGAACCGGCCACAGGGTCATGGAGGAACAGTGGAGAACCGGCCACAGGGTCATGGAGGAACAGTGGAGATAATATATTTAAATAAGATATTTTGAAGAATGTTTGTAACCAAACAGATGGAGCAACCATTGACTACCATAGTAGGATAAAAAATACTATGGTAGTCAATGGTTGCTCTATCTGCTTTGTTACAAACATTCTTCAAAATATCTTATTTTGTGTTCAGCAGAACAAAGAAACTCATACAGGTTTGGAACAACTTAAGGGTGAGTAAATGATGACAGAATTTTCATTTTTGGGTGAACTATCCCTTTAACTTGGCCTCCAAATTCCCCAGATCTCAATCCAATCGAGCATCTGTGGGATGTGTTGAACAAACAAGTCCGATCCAAGGAGGCCGCACCTCGCAACTTACAGGACTTAAAGGATCTGCTGCTAACATCTTGGAGCCAGATACCACAGCACACCTTCAGGGGTCTAGTGGAGTCCATGCTTCGACGGGTCAGGAACACAATAATGTTATGTCTGATCGGTGTGTGTCCATGTTTTAATATTTAAACCACATCTATTATTGATTGCTATCAGGATGTGAAGAGAGTTTCAATCAGAATAACAAAAATTGCCTACCTATACCGTTAAATTACATATTGCATTACTGAGTTATGGCATACTTTAAACAAAAACATAAGTATTTTCATCTAGTTACATTAAGATGTATGTGGTTAGTGTCCCTCCAGCGTCTCACCTCTAAACAGATTTTTCTCATAGACCCGATCGCTGGTCTCTTTACTCGCGCCGTTATCGAGTGTGCAGGTGTAGAAGTTTCCTGGATCTCCATTTTTTTTAACTGTGAGGGATTCTCCTTTGGTCATTGGTGAGCCCGTCAGTGTTTGTCCAGTAGAATTCTTCCAGATGATTGTTTCACTGTACTCGCATCTCAAATACACAACATCAGGGTTAACAGTCTTCTCTATCTTTATCACAGGTTTGGGGACCGGCTCTGTGAAAGAAACAATTAAACTATGAATGTTCACAGACAAAACTAAAATCAAACAACTATAGCCTTGGAAAAAGTCTTGTAACAGTATACCATGGTAAAATGATGTAATATTATGCATTGCAAACCATACTTTAATGTAAACCATAACTAACAAAGTACTATAATACTACACTATTTTTTAAGTACCATGGTATTACAATCTGATGGCATTATTGTAAAATGACATTGCTTTTCTGTATGTGAGGCTAAGTACAAACAAGAAATAATATGATGCCTTTACACACCCTTAACAGTCAAGGTGAAACTTTGCTCCTGCGGTTTACTGTTGATCTCGATGATATAAACTCCACGGTGTTCTACTTTTAATTTAGTTATAGTGATTTGTCCAGTGTTATTATCAAGAGTTGTGATGCCTCTGAATCTCGGATTCGGGATGACTAAACCGTCTTCATCCCATTCAATCGCCTTGACAACAACATCACTACTGTTTCTGTGTTTCCAGCAAATGCTGCTGACAGGAGGAGGAAGAGGTTTGTCTGGACGAAAAGAAACTTCACCACCCACTGCTTTCATCACATCTGCACCTGATGAATAAAATATGAGAGAGTGTGTAAGTCAACATTCAACAAGCACGTCTGGTCAAGCGAGTTATTTTCCAGGAAGTGAAATGTATCCCTGGCTTGAGGGTAATGATTAAATTAAAACGTAAAAATAAGTTCAAAGACAGAAACTCTTCTCTTTGGCCTTTTCAGTCATTTGAAATTTATAAATTAGACTACAATACTACTGAAAATGAGTGAGGTCTGGGGTGTTAAGAATTGTGCTATAATAATTGTTCATCTTCGGGTGGGACTATCCCTTTACAGTTTTTTTTTTTTCAATTGCTAACAAGCATTGTTCAATACTGAAACCACATTTTCAAAACTTTTCACACATTCAGTGACATACGGACAAAACTGTGAATAATTTTTCATTGCTTTCAGACAAAATGCATTCAATCACCACATTTTTCAAAATCCACAAACACTTTTGTCATTCATACTCCACAAAGTCAAGTCAAGTGAATTTTATTTATAAAGCGCTTTTTACAATGCAGATTGTTTCAAAGCAGCTTCACAGTGTTAAACAGGAAAATAATGCAACAAATTTGTATTCGGCCGTGATGTCATCAGTTAATTTCAATTATCATACAGTGACAATGTGGGCAGATCTGTAATTTAGTTTATATGGTTAATTTAGTTTACTAGTTAGATTTATTTGGATATTTAGTTGAAAATGTAGTGTCCCCAACTGAGCAAGCCAAGCCAGAGGCGACAAACTGCAAAAAAAACTATATATTTGCAGGATATTTTTCATATGCTAACACACTACTTTCAAAACGGATAAAAGCACATTCAAATCAGAATGATGGCAAATGTCAAGCATTTCTGCAGAAATTATTTTGAAATATAGAAAATCTAGCCCCCTGTTGTTAGTGTTTTTAGGTCAGTGTGTTATGAGTGACATGCATGTTTTCTGAAGGAGAATTTGTTGCCAGTGTTTGGTAGAACGAGCTTATTTTGAGACATGCATGAAGTGTTTTGTTGGTCTGAGTGAGTTTTGGGGGTTAATCTTGAAAAATTAATCTTGGAAATAAAGATTGTATGAAGAGTTTTGAAAATGTAGTTTCGGTATTGAACAATGCTTGTTAGCAATTGAAGAAACCTGTAAGATAGCCTACACAAAAAAATTAAGAATATGCCACTGATGATGAATAAATAGTATAAGGTAGCAGTCCCAAACGAGATTTTGTTAATACAATAATGTTAGTTGTAAATTGGCTTTACCAAAGTAAAAATAAAATGGCATTTTGGGGTTACGGAAACAAGTTACCATGGTAAATAGTTAATCAATTGTGATCATTGCGTTTGTCTTACCGAGTATGGCATTTTCCTGTCAGCAATTGTCTATGAGATATGGCTTATTAGTAATTTAGAGAGCTTGACTTTTTTTTTTGAATATGAAAAAAATTACAGAGGTCCGGACCTCGGTGACCTCATAGCTGGCTTCAACTTACTACGATAATGTACAACTTACTTGTACTTAACAACTGTTTAGGTTTGTCAAGACTAGGGTTGCCACCTTCAGTGTGGCAAAATAAGGGACACCCATTCACGACCCAACCTCAAACCAAAAAACCCATTGCATAAAGGACAGAAATAAAGATTACGTCATGAAATTATTATTTCAACATTGACAACTTGACAGCTCATTAATAAACCATAAGAAAACATGAGATCAAATATGTGAACTTGCAACAGAACACATTTTATATTATTTTACATTATTATTTTATTTATTTCTAAAAAAAAACTCTTTAGTAGCCTATTTGGTGCACTTTAAAGGGATAGTTCACCAAAATTGAAAATTCTGTCATTTTCTCTACCTCATGATGTCCAAACCTGTCCGAGGTTCTTTGTTCTGCAGAACACATAAGAGGATATTTTTTTAGATTAGATTAGATTCAACTTTATTGTCATTACACAAGTACAAGTACAAGGCAACGAAATGCAGTTTAGGTCTAACCAGAAGTGCAATAGCAGCAAGTGCAGGATATACAACGTTTGCATAAGTGCAGGACATGGATATGTACTGAGTATATATAAATATATCTATAAATAGAGAGATGGTTATTACTATAAACAGAATTTACAGGTGAATATGTACAGTGAATAATATACAGATGGCTTTTACTATAAACAGAATTTACAGGTGGATATGTACTATGAATATAATATAATATACAGATGGCTATTACTATAAACAGAATTTTACAGTTAGAGGTATACAATGATATGTTAGGCTAAAATGAGGAATATAGCAGTGGATTAAGGTAGTGCAATAAATTATGGACAGAAGCTATCCGAAAAAAAAAGTGTAAAAGTGCAGTGGAAGTGATTGCATATTACAGTGAGAAGTACGGTGCAAAATACAAATGTAAACAGTTGGTACTGTAAAAACAGTCGGCAGTGCAAATGAGCATAATCCAGTTACGGTATGGTAGTGCAAAATGCATAAGTAAACAGTTGTTACTGTAATAAACAGTCGGTAGTGCAAATAACAAAGTGAAGGCAGATGTGAGGTAGGAGAGTTAGCATTTTATGAGGGAAGTGGATCAACGGGGGTTTGAGTTCAGTAAAGAGACAGCTCTGGGGAAAAAACTGTTCTTTAGTCTGCTGGTCCTAATCCGGTGGATCCTGAAACGCCTGCCGGAGGGCAGGAGAGAAAACAGTCTGTGGGCTGGGTGAGAGGAGTCCTTGAGGATGCTGCGAGCTCGATGCAGACAGCGTTTCCTCTGGATGTGCTCGATGGCTGGTAGTGGAGTCCCTGTGATGCGCTGGACAGTTTTCACCACCCGCTGCAGTGCCTTGCGCTCCGCAACAGAGCAGCTCCCATACCATACTGCCACACAGTTGGTCAGGATGCTTTCTATTGCGCAGCGATAGAAGTTCACCAGGATAGCCGAGGAGAGCTGATTCTTCCTCAGTGTCCTCAGGAAGAAGAGGCGCTGGTGAGCCTTCTTGACCAGGCTGGAGGTGTTGGTCGTCCACGACATGTCCGCCGAGATGTGGATCCCCAGGAACTTGAAACTGGAGACACGCTCAACAGCCATTCCATTGATGTGGATGGTGTCGTGTGTGCCTCTTGACTCTTTCCTGAAGTCCACGATGAGCTCCTTCGTTTTGGTGGTGTTGAGGAGCAGGTTATTATCAGCGCACCATGTGGCCAGGTGCTGGATCTCCTCCCTGTAGGCAGTCTCATCGTTGTTGCTGATGAGCCCAATCACCGTAGTGTCGTCCGCAAACTTGACGATAGAATTAGATCCATGCACAGGCTTGCAGTCGGCGGTGAAGAGGGAGTAGAGAAACGGGCTTAGCACACAGCCCTGTGGTACACCAGTGTTAAGAGTGATGGACGTGGAGCAGGTGGTTCCTGATCGAACATTCTGGGGTCTGTGAGTTAGGAAGTCCAAAATCCAGTTACACATTGAGGTATTGATGCCCAGGTCTCCAAGTTTGGCTATTAACTTGGATGGGATGACAGTGTTGAATGCTGAGCTGAAGTCAACAAACAGCATACGTGCGTAAGTGTTCTTATTGTCCAGGTGAGTGAGCACAGAGTGCAGTGCCATGGAAACGGCATCCTCTGTGCTCCTATTGCTACGGTAGGCAAACTGGTGTGAGTCCAATGTGGATGGTAGAGAGTCTTTTAGGTGTTCCAGGACCAGCCGCTCAAAGCACTTCATGACGATGGGTGTGAGTGCTACAGGGCGGTAGTCATTAGGGCACCTCGGGTTAGAGTGTTTTGGCACTGGCACAATGGAGGTGCGTTTAAAGCATGATGGTACAGCTGCTTGGGCAAGAGACAGGTTGAAAATGTCTGTAAAAACCTCAGCGAGCTGCTCCGCACATGCCCTGAGAACACGACCAGGGATGTTGTCTGGTCCAGCAGCCTTGTGTGCGCTGATCCGGCTCAGTGCCTTGCAGACATCTGTGGTGGAGAGTGTGATTGGTGGGTCAGCTGAGGGTTTGAGCTTGGTGGCAGTTTCTCTGTTGTCTCTTTCAAAGCGAGCATAAAAGTAATTTAGCTCGTTCAGGAAGTTGACATCAGTGGCTGCGGGGGTGGAGTGGGGGGGTTTGTAGTCACTGATGGCCTGAATGCCCTGCCACATGCGTCGAGGGTCAGAGTTGGAAAAGTGACCCTCTATCTTTAGCTTGTAGCAGTGCTTGGCCTTTTTGATGCCCTTCTTCAGGTTTGCTCTGGATGTACTGTAGGCTTGTGCATCTCCTGATCTGAAGGCAGTATTGCGTGACTTCAGCAGGAGTCGCACTTCCCTGTTCATCCAAGGCTTCTGATTTGGGTATGTGGTGATCTGTTTCTGGGTTGTAACACTGTCAATGGTGGTATTGATATGATCCAATACGGAGGAGGTGTAGAAGTCAATGTCCGTGTGAGCGCCACTGGTGGCTTGAGAAGCAAACACACTCCAGTCTGTGTGTAGAAACCTTTCCTGGAGTGTGGAATCAACCCCCGCAGGCCACACCTTGATGGTTTTCACTGATGGCTTCACACGGTTGATGAGGGGTGAATATTTGGGGATGAGGAACAAAGAGATATGGTCTGACTGTCCCAGGTGGGGGAGGGGTGTCGCAACGTAAGCGCCAGCCATGTTTGTGTAAACATGGTCTAAGGTTTTGTTTCCTCTGGTGTGGCAGGAAACATGCTGGTGAAACTTGGGTAGCACTGACTTTAGGTTTGAATGATTAAAGTCACCTGCAACAATAAAAGCAGCTTCCGGGTGATCAGTCTGTTGTTTACTGATGGCTGCATGAAGTTCTTTCATAGCAAGCTTGGCATCAGCATCCGGGGGAATATAGGCTGCAGTTATAATGGTGGAAGTGAACTCCCGCGGTAGATAAAACGGTCTACATTTAACCATGAGAAACTCGAGGTTAGCTGAACAATGACTCCCAACAATAGCAGAGTTTGTGCACCAGGCTTTGTTAATGTAAATGCACAATCCACCACCTCTGGTCTTACCGGAGCCATCTAATGTTCTATCCGCCCGGAGCGTGTGGCATCCCGCTAGCTCAATAGCGGTGTCCGGTATTCCGCCGTTTAGCCAGGTTTCCGTGAAGATTAGGACGTTACAGTTCAAAAGTTTCTTGCAGTGTGTGATGCTGAGTCGAATCTCCTCCATTTTGTTCACTAGCGACCGTACATTGGCAAGGAAAATACTGGGTAAAGAGAGCCGATGTGGGGTTAGCCTTAGCTTTAGCCTTAGCTTAGCACTCAGACCTCCGCGTTTTCCCCGCCTTTGTTTACGATCTCGGCGCCGCCTGCGAGCACTTCCGCCCGGCCGGGTAGAGTGCATAGCCTCGGGTGTCCTAGCGATCTCAGGAAGGAGTCGAAGATTGTCCATAAAACTGTCGGAAATTCGCAAACCAATATCCAAAATCTCACCACGGGTGTACGATGTTAAGGCACAACTATTCTGAACGAACAGACCCGAGATGAGCAGGAAAAATACCGCAAAATTGCAGAATCTGGAGAGACCCAGAGCCTCGCGAACTACTCGCGCCGCCATCTTAGATCAAACATCTATATATTTAGAAGAAAGTTTGTAACCAGGCTGCTTTGAGGGCACCATTGACTTCTCCCTGTGTGTTCAACATAAAGAAATGTATACATGCTTGTAACAACTTGAGGGTGAGTAAATATTTTTAGGTGAACTGTCCCTTTAAGCAGCCATTCTGAACCAGTAATCACTTTTTTTATTTAAAAAAATTCAATTCTTTTTTATTTTATCAATTTACTTAAATTATGACTATATTATCATGTAATTATTTGTCCCATTTTTATCTAAATATTTTTTTTAAATGTCAAACTTTACATGACAGGATTATTTATTATGTATGATTAATATAGCTTAGCTTAATTATAAATGAATTAAAACATTTATTAGGCTACAATCTATTAATTAACCTGTCTAAAAAAATAATCATTCTGTCTGCCAAGCTCTGATAATGTATGGAATATTATATGAATATATTATCCATTAAACAACTATAGGCCTATACCTTTAGAAGCACGGATGTGTGTGTCACCGCAGACAGTCTGAGCAACTGAAATGCTTCTCATAAAGTGTGCAGTTCATCACGAGTTACTGGTCAGACCCATTGATACCTTTGTGATATTCAGCTCTATATCTGGTGATCCTCTTGCGTTCAACCGGTGGACGCGACGCAAGCTCGACATGTTTTTAAAAAACCGCGCAAGTTTACAGGCACACGGCCAGCGCATGTTCTCGAGACTCCGCTGCTATGGCAACAAAGCCGCTAAAACGCAACCACGCACAAATGAGCTCCTGTACTACTTATTGTGAAATTGATTTCTTTCTATTTGCTATCAGTATTCTCCACACTGCAAAATCCTTGTGTATTTATTGAACTATGTGTGGACCTATGTAAAATACGCAACAAATCGCGGGACGCGTCATTTTGCTTGTAAATATGGGACGATCCCGTATTTTACGGGACGGGTGGCAACCCCAAGACCTCATGTCATTTTCAATTAAAAATTAAAAACTCACCTGAAACAGCGTCTGTGGTGAAGAACACAACAATGGAGACCAATGCCAAACGTCGAGGTGACATTCTTGTAATTAAAAAGTACACTTTTATTCTAGATTTTGCTCAGACGTGTGACCACGCCGGTAGAGGGCTAGAGGCTAACGTTAGTTACAAGGAAGGAAATTCTTCTTCTTCTGTATTTTAATGGCGGTTGGCAAACCAGCTTTGGTGCATTTCCGCCACCTACTGGGGTGGAGCATGGGGTGGAGTGTGAAGCTTTGATGGACAAGAAAGATAGAGAAATAATAATAATAATGATAATAAAAAATAATAATAATAATAAAAAAATAATAATAATAATAAAAAAAAATTCTTCTAATCAAATGTGTTTTCTTAAGGTATTCTAATAAAGCAGAGGTCAGTTTTGAATTATTGTTCAGCAAGTTCTTTAATGCTATCCTTTTAATTCCCAGAGCCTTAGCCTCTTCTTTGAGCTGAGATCTTTCCTCTTTAAAACCAGTGCATTTTAATAATACATGTTCAACTGTTTCTGGTAATCCACATATGCTGCACAATCCTGTATCATGTTTACCAATTTTAAAAAGTGATTGATTCAAAGCTGTGAGTCCAATACGAAGTCGAGAAATTACTGTGTCATCCCTTCTTTTTCCACAAACTTCTCTCATATTTCCGACTTCTTTATTTCGAATAAGCATCTTCCCTTTCCTTCCTGTATCCATGACTCTTGCCATCTATTCTTCACTATCTTTTTAATAATACCCTTCATTTCAGCTTTCCCCAGCGGGACATTAACGTTTATTTGTGACTGTTTTAAGGCCTTTTTGCCAATTCATCTGCCATTTCATTTCCTGCAATGCCCACATGAGCAGGAATCCACATAAAAAAGACTTTTACTCCTAACTGATTTATTCAATTTATATAAGAATATCCTGTCTAGAGTCAGATCTTCCATTCTTTAGACTAATAAGACTTGATAATGAATCAGAACAAATCACAACTTTAGGCAACTGTGCCTAAAGGGAACATTGGGAACAACCACGGGGGTATAGCTGATATTGCTACTGTCGGACTAACTTCATACTCAAAAATTCCCATTCTTTGTGCCTCATTATTAGCATCCCATCCAAAACTTGCTATTTGTGAATATTCATATTCCCAGCAGTTCTTAAGAACATCTTTAACAGGGTGGCTATTCTTGTGTCCTTTTACTGATATCCAATAAACCATTTTCAACTGTTGCCACCTATATACCACACAGGCATTTCTCCCATTTCCACCTGTAATGCAGCAACTGGAGATGTCCTAAAAGCACCACAGCAAATTCTTAAAGCCTGAGATTGTATACTTTCAACCTTTTTAATCTGCGATGCTGATGCTGAAGAATAAACAATGCTACCATAATCTATTGTAGATCTTATTACAGCACAATATATTCTTCTTAATGATGTCCGGTTTGCTCCCCAATCTATCCCTGCCAAAAAAAAAAAAAAACATTTCATAGGTAATTGATCTTGCCATTGTGAGATTTAGGCTAATGTATTGTCTGTGCATTATTTCCCATCATGTATGCCTATGAAAGACTGCAGAGCCAATCAGAGTAAGTATGGGGCGGAGCAACACATGTAGCCCCGCCCCATTCTGCAGCCGGTTTGGTCTTTTCTGGGTTCAGATTTACAGTACTGCTGCCATCTTGTGTACATTCATGGCAAATGTTTGATATCAATGACTGGCACAAGTGTGTGTGTGTGTGTGTGTGTGTGTCCAGCAAGACTACCGACCACCACTGCATAATCTGTGACATATCAGAATGAAATGGCTTCTTGAACAAGAACAAATGTAGGGCGGGGCTTGTTTTTGTCCATGGGGAGTTGACAGGATAGTAAAACCTTTTATTTACCCGCATATATTAATTTTGTAGTGAATATTTGGGATGTGCTCCCCGAAAATAATAGCGGTTTTATAAGAACTGATTGTAAATATGTAATTAAATTATACAAACAAAACTCGAAATTGATTAAACTTCTTTCTTTATTTTTTTTATAAATATTAATGTAATAAAAAATAAAAATTTTTTTTAATAAATGCATTCACATTTTACATTTGACAGAAGATTTCAAAGTGATTCATTCAATGTGTAAACTATTAAATAGAATAAAACACTTTCTCTACTCTGCACCACAAAATAAAAAGCAGAACGTTTATGCAAAATCTGTCATATAAATGTATTCTTTTTTTTAAATAAAATAATACCAATTTTTAGAAGCTATTTATATCTACACAATCCCTCTACACACCTGCAAAACTCTGTTTAAGTTGGTGCCAGTAAGAGATTCTCATCTTCTTCCTCTTTGAAAACAAAGCATCTGCATATTTAACAGTACATTCATGTATTCATAACCTGAGGATGAAGTTCCAACACCGTTTGTGCGGCAGGCCAAAGGTCAAAGAGCAACAGTCAAAGTGATGAAGCACAGACGGTTCAGTAAAGCTGGGATACAGAGAGTCCATGATGAGCAGCTTCAATCACACACTCACAGCTGTTATTTCTGAGGGGAAAACATACAATAGTTTTATTTACATTATAAAACATATAGTAATGACTTTCACAATTATATTAAATAAGCTTACTCTTGTAAATCTTGTGTATTGATTCATGAGTTAATGAATGTTATGATGTTTGTTTTGAGTTCTGAGCAAATGATAAGCACAGATGAAAACACATTAAAAACATTTTTTACACAATAGTTGTCTTACTGTGAAAAGCAATTATAGGACAAGGATGAAAACCACAGTGATCCAAGGAATGACAGGAGCAACGGCACATCCTTTGTTTGATTCTAATGAAGGAAAAAATATGTTATGCCTATAAAACCAATTCCTGGAACAGACATTTAAATTGTCATGGTAAGGTTGTTAAAGGTAGGGTAGGCAATTTCAGAGCGGTTAGCAATAGCAAGCTAGCTTTGAAATCATAAGATCCCTTCAAAACACATGAAATACATAGGCAGAGCAAAGTCTGCAAAGCGTCACGTGGGACGGCGTTAAATTGCCTCACGTCTCATTACAAATAAAATGACCATAATTCACAGAACTTCAGTTGTACCACCAGACTGCTGCAGATTAATTTCAACGTTGATAGGGTTGACATAGAAATGCATAAATCCAATTCTGAGGACGTGAACAGTGTTCGGGTAGAACGTCACGGGTTGCCATCTCGTAATTACGGTTACGATATTGCATGAACGCAGCATAAGGCTAGTTGACTGAGGTTGCAGAGCGCCACAATCAAA